>JARHVA010003894.1:130000-137500 GCA_037957365.1 Torreya grandis | reverse complement strand
AAGGCCTAAAGAGGTGTGAATGGATCTCTACTTCCATCAAAGTGAGCTAATGATGGTGTCTATAAATTCTTAGGCAATGCAAATTTTATGAATGTCTTTGGAATAGGGTTACCATGTAGATCATTGGCATCCATCCAAGATTTATAGTCTTTGTTTTCCAAGGTAAAGAGATGTACTTGGTGTTGTATTTCACCAACTGCATGCATCAAAGAGATGATCTCCTAGGATGGTACATTAGTATCTTTAAGTGGTTCATTTAATCATTGAATTTGATTGTTAATTTTAACCTTGGGAGTTTTATATTTAGCAAGTGGATCATAAAGAGGGGGTGTGCTCACAGAGTAATGGTAAGTTGAACCTTACTAGAGGGATGTGAGTTACCTTTCTCTTTAGGTGAGGAGTGATAAATATGGTGTATCCATATATGAGAGTGGATATGTGTGATGGATAAGTGTAAAAATAGGAACAATAAGAATGATACCACCTTTTGGGGAGAGGGTTGAAATCTATGATAAAGGAGGTTGAGCCAAAAGTGATGACTAGTGGTGGAATGTATAGGAACTAGGTTGTTATAGTTTGAATTTATTTAGAGTCTATTATTGAATTGGTGAAATTGAATTACTAGGAATGATAAGTGTCTTTGACTGATTATTTGAGTAGGCTAGATTGATTAGATGTTTTGAATGAATGTTGACTGGTGAGCACCAAGTTGTATGAAACTTGAATAAGCATGGATTGGTAGGGATAATTTGTATGTCAGGGTATAAGAGAGGTATATATGTATGTGTGTCATGGTAGTAAAATGACATAATAAGTGAGTAAGGCCTTTTTTATGTCAAAAGTGTCATCATCATGATTATGATGAACAAAATGGTTTGTTAAACAAAGCTATGGAGCTTGAGTTATGAGCTAAATAGTGTTTGGATTTTGAATAAAAGTGTTTGGCTTTTGATATAGGAATTTGGATGGACATTGGGTTCATTTGTGTAGTGACAAGTTTGAGATATTAGAGTTATAGATTTTAAAATGACTAAGAGATGAGCACCTTCTATAACTTTTTTTGAGTAGCTAGCAACCCATATTGAGGCCAACAAGGAGATTAGCCTAGTATGTATGTTTATCACTGGATTTTTACCTATTTAGAAACATATTTTGATCATTTTTGAGCTATTTTAAGTATTCTAGAGAATCTTTAAAATTTCTTGTATCAAACATGTTCCTCACACATTTCGGTATCAACATTGGTGACAAGGTTTCATATGTATAGATTACATAGTAGAAATAAAGGACAAATGAGCCCCTCACAGATTATGTTCTAAGATATAAGACTATTCTAGCTAAAATAACTATCCCCATGTCTGATCAAGAGATATAGGACATCTTCAAATAGAGCCTTCTACTAGCATTGCATGAATCTATTATGTTCAAAATATTCTTTTCCTTCATTGAGTTATGTCATACACTCAAGGGAAGAGAAGTCAAGGTAATTTCGATGGGAAAACTCAAGTATTCAAGTATCTTAGACACAACCAACAAGAGTAATAAAAAATCCCATATAAGGTCAAAATCAGTGACAACAAGAATCATAATCAACCAATAGTTAATACAGCTTTAGAGCCCCCTTAGCTTGTGGTTTTATCAACACCTCCTCATCACATATTTACCAATCTATCAGTTTCTTTAGCCATGGTTTTATAGTAGTTATTGGAATGTAACATAATCACTCTCTCACCTATTCAAGAAGCAAATCTAGCAAAGCCTCTTCCATAGGGATATGATCAACATGCATTTTGAAATTTTCATAGGGCACCAGGCCACACAATAAACAAATGCATCAATTTGTGACATAAGATACAAGAGTAGATAGATGAAAATCTACTTGATCTGGGCACTTTAATTGAGCCTCTAAAGGCAAAGCCAACATAAGATAAAGATTTGAAAATGTTTTTAGATCCATTTCCACAATATTCTAAATAGGAAAAAGAGGACACACCAGGTGTTCACCATACATACCATACACATCCTCCACCAGTTACATATCAGGAACCTTCCATGAGGCATATCCTTTGAGAGGTATGATAGGTGTGTATGAGTCCAGAGTTCTAGTTAGACCTTTGATATCTTTATTATATCAAGATATTGTGGAGAATAATATATGTTATAATATAATTTTTACTAGAGCACATGTTCATAGTCAACCTATTCAAAATGTACTTATTAACAATGGTTTCAGCCTTAACGTGTGCACCTTGACACTACTAAAATATTTAGGTTATTAAAATTATGATGTCACTCAGATAGACATAGTTATTTTTGGTTTCAATGGGATCATATAGAGTTTATTAGGTGAGATAGTACTTCCACTACAGGTTGGTCCTACATATGTGGAAACACCATTCACTATAGTTCCAAATGTAGGAGTTTTTGACATATTACTTGGTCAACCATGGATTCAAAAACTTAGGGTAGTACCTTCTATAGTTCATAGATACATGAAGTTCATTCACGCTAATTAGGTTATCACAGTTAGTAGAGTTCTTTATGAGTCACCACTCCCCACTTTAGAGCCATCTACCAGTTTACAATCACCATCTCCAGTTCTTCCACCAATTTTAGTTTCTCCTCTAGTTTTATTATAGATTCCACTTTATATCTAGCCATAGTTGTGACATCAATCACCAATATAGAGGGTTCATATACCCCTATAGTTTTAATATTCTAGACAACTTCTAGCAACTGTATTCACACCTAGGGTAGTTACATTGAGGTCTCATATAGCTACATAGAGAACACCTATTTAGAGAGATATTTTTACTTCTAGATAGGTCCCTAAGAGCCCTACAGTTGTATCCACTTCTTAGAGTTACAAGAGGAACCCACATTTAAGTTCCACTTCAGATATTTTAGAGTAGCTATAATGTACATATATTTTAGCTTCACAATCGCAGACATACACCCATGCCTCATGATCATACACGATTCAATTGTTTGATACATAACACCATGATAGGGAGTCTCATCTGAAATTCATCGAATAGTATTAGTTCTTCCTAGTATTTCATGTACATAGCTTATATCAAAATATAAAAAAATTCAAAACATATCAAAAATACTAAAGATTCAAAACATATCAAAAATACCAAAAACATTTTGATTGTATGCATTATCCATGATTTACATTATTATTATCATGCTAGGACTTACATTCACTATTTCATGCTATTGTATGTCAATTTTAAACGTTACCATGCTTCACTTGATCTTATTTGAGTGTGTGAACTAACATCCATCTCCTTGATTGCTTCATTCTACCCACTGAGGGGGGCATTCCTACTTCTACATTCAAGACACACATCGATATAAATACCCACTGAGGGGGCATTCCTACTTCTAAATTAGATACACACATCAATATACATACCCACTAGAGGCATCTTCTACATGACTACACCATCAAGGTTATATCATTCCTACACTACACACTCTAAGTTATCATACTAATGTACATTACTTTATAACTTACACGTAATACTATATCAACATTTCACTAGTATGTAGCACTTGTGTATCTCTTATCATATACCTAATATTATACTAAACATGTTTTTCATACTCTCACATTTTATTTGATTAGTTATATATTCTTGTATCTTTCTAGTTATTACATGCTTACTTTGCTTGCTTAGCGTAGCTTATGTGATTGCATTTCTCATTCCAACTTGTCTCCTACTTATGCCTTAGAACATCTACCAATGTCCTTTGATTTTATTCATGTGTGTGTCTTAGGAAATTTTCCATTGTCCTTTATTTGTACTTTTCTATGTGCCTAGGGCTCTTGTGCCAACTTTGCTTGTTCACTTTTATGTGTATGTGACATTTGAACATGCCTTCTATGCTTGTCTTCTAGTTTGAGTGACATGTTTACATATCCCTTGTTTGCATGCCCCATTGGCCATCCTTTTACACTTATTTATTCTCATTGTGTGAAATTCCATGATCCATATCATGTATTTACCTTAATTTCTTGGATGCCATGATGGACGTCATGATTCATCCCTCCAAATAACAACTAACAATCAAATAAATAACATCTAACATTTCTATTTTAGTACTTTGTGAATGATTTCAAATTTTTATATCTATTTAGGCATACCCCTATTGATCTAACAATCTCAGAATATAAACATTTCTATATCCAAAGATATCTTATCAAATATAAATGTTATATCATATATCTATACAACCTAAACACACTTGTAGAACTCTTTTCTTTTGAGGGCAGTCATTGTAGGTTCATCATTCCTACCCTCAAAATAAGGGGCATCAAACAAGTGTTTTATCATAGAGATCAAACCTCCTAATAGTCAAAACAATAGCATTTAGAACACTCAACACATAATTCAGACATCAAATCAGAGTAGAAAATTAGTGACAGTTTTAGATCAATAGTCAGATTTCACACTGAACAACAATGCTAGAAATGGAAAAAAGAACTAAACATAGGGGTGTCCACATTTTGGTGCTCCTATTTAGGTATAAAAATACTTAGAGTTTCTAGAAATAGACAAAATTTTCAATTTAAGGATAGTTTTTTCACTTCTAGATCAGTCAAATGTAGCAGTTTCAACACAATTTTCTTAGATACAGGGGGTTATCATGTGTAACATGATGGTTCTTGCTTATAGTTTAGACTAGGCAATTAGCATAACTTCAAGATCAAAATATATATTATAGACCTTGGTGATTGGGTAAACATATGCAATTTGATTAATAAGCCTAGTAATTCTCTGATTTAATGTATAATTCTTAAATAAATAAATAAATAAAAATAATATATAATTGATAGTAAATGTGTAATGTATTTATTGTATATTATGTTTAGTTATGAATTTATTACTTATGATGATTAAACATATGAAATTTGATCTATTTGAGTTGTTTTATGTTTAATTATCCCTTTATTTATTGTTTTATGAAACTAGGTGTTTAATTCCTAAGTAATAAAGGTCTGGAATATGGGGAGAATTCTAGTTTTATGTAGTAAAATACAATTTTATGCTAATTTGATCAACTTAACTTACATAGGAAGGAGAATACAAATAAAGGTTAAATTAGTTGGTTTTATGTTGAAATTGATGATTTTGCATCTAGAATTAGAGTAGGACTGGGACAGTGTCTAAATTTTGGATTTGGTCTCTATTTTTGTATTAGATAGGAGTGCTAGAAACAAAATACCCTAGTGTCTAGTGATATAGTCTTTTCCCAATGCTATTGTCTCTTTTTGGGTTCTATTTGTCTATTTAGTATGACCCTAAATACCAAATTTTAGGTCCTAAAAGTCACTAGAACTCATTGTAGGTTTGTTTCAATCTTCAGTACCTATATTAATCTACATACATGGAAAAAAAAATCAAAGCACAAGGAGGAAAAATTGGGTTAGGGGAAGAATGATCACACAATCAAGAACCCCTATTGTTCTTACTGCTTCCTACATTAATCCTCAAGCTAAGGGTCTTAGATCTGATGTAGTTCTCCCTTAGAAAATGTGCATAATCACTATGCACGATTGATGTAAGAATGATTTTTTCCTAGGCCCTTCCTTGATCAAGCATGTAAATCTATGTGTGATATAGAAAATTTGAGCTATACTATTAATTGATTATATTATGTCTAATGTGCCAAAATATTAAGTGCTAGATATAAAATGTCTTATGTAGTCTTTTATATAGGAGTTTCATTATTTTGAAGCTGGGAGCTTTATTTTTATTTGGTCAACATTGGGAAACCTAGGATGGAAGCAAAGAAAAGGGCTAAGACTCATCCTATGGAAAAAACTAACCATTGGGACCAAAATTACACTTGAATAATAGTGCAAAAAATTAGACACCCTAGGTTTTAGTGTTGTAGTCCTATTTGGGCACTGTTGTCTAGGGGGTATGGGACCTGGGTGGATGGGTTGGGCCTAGAAGAGGTGATTGGGATTGAAAGGGTTAAGTTTAAAAATCTACGGGTGACTAGGGATAATAAAAATGATGTCTAGGGAATACAATAATACCAAGACAAGTTAGATAAATGGATATGGCTAAATGTGAATAAAGCACATATTCTTTAGTTAGAGTATCCTATGAAATGATTGTGAAAAGGCATAGTATGTGTGTTTTCTTGACCAATTTAGGGTGTATATGTTTACCCCCTTTTAATCTAGTGATGCAATATAATGAATTACTATAGTAAAATAAATAAGGAAGATGCATACCTCAACTTACTTATGTGAAGATAAGTGTGCTAAAGAAAAGGGTACAACTTCTTGGCCAAGGAAGTGGATGAAGAACTAAAATAGTGCTTGGAGAAATAAGGAATCCATGTAATAGATGCCCCCTATATTGAATTTAAATATTGACTAGATAAATAAGGAACCCCTGTAATAGATTCCCCCTATACTGAATCTGATTAATCTAAACTAGACATGAGAAGTGCTCATAGGTCTAAAACAAATGCCTATCCTCTATCCCACAGAAACTCTTGGGTCTAAGTCTGAGTAATACTATGGACCAATCCCTCTAGATGATCATATGGTCCAACCTGGTGACAACTTGAGTAATGCCTAGGTGTAAACCAAAAATGTTGGTAAATGTGTGAGAAGAAGATGGTATGTCCTACCATCCTAATTTGTATAATCTTGGAAGATGAAGCACATGAACATATGTGCCATGCCCCCAAATTTGGTATGTGAACGATGCATTTGGATAATCTAGAAATATATATAACCACATGTGATATGATATATCATGTCATGTCCCATGTGTAAAATTAGAAATCAAAACAATATGCTTTGCACTATGCTTATAATCTATTATTAGGTTTGTAACTATGTCATGTTGTATGAATCTATATGTGTGAGGCATGTAGTAATGTAAATACCCCTAAATCTAGTCTCTAGATAGTTTATATATCTATAAACGAAAGGTGTATCCCTCTAAATGTCTTGATTAATGTTGAGTGACCTAATGCAATCTAAACTAATGTATAATCTTGACTAATTTGAGCTGAGTGATGCTGATAATCTAATACTAGAGGTGTAAAAACCATGTTGAGTGCCCTATATAGTCTAAATCACTATATTTTTTGATCAATCTAAGCTGAATCTAATAATTTGATTGTTAGAGGTGTGAGAACCATGGTGTATCCATCTATAACAATGGATAGGTGTACTAGATAAGTGTAAAAATAGAAATAGTAGGAATGATGCCCCCATTTTGGGGAGAGGGACAAAATATATGATAGAGGAGGTTGAGCCAAAAGTGATGACTAGTGGTGGAATGTATAGGAACTAGGTTGGTATAGTTTGAATTTATTGAGAGTCTATTGTTGAATTGGTGAAAGTGAATTACTAGGAATGATAGGTGTCTTTGATTGATTATATGAATAGGTTTGATTTCTTGGATGTTTTGAATGAATGTTGAATAGTGAGGACTAAGTTATATGGAAGTTAAATAAGTA
>JARHVA010003894.1:0-125000 GCA_037957365.1 Torreya grandis | reverse complement strand
AATACCATTATCAATACATCTAGTAATGTAATATATGAGTCTAAAACAATTATTATCTCTATGTCCACAAATGTGATGATAGTTGTAAAAAAGTTGATGTGGCTATCTATGTAAGAGATGTGGATCTCATCGATGAATAGAAAGTAATGTGATTAACCTCCTATCTAGTAGTGCTAATAATATGATAGATGGGCTATGATACTCTAAATCAAACTATAGTGGTGTTTTATTGTTGTTATTTATAGTACATACTATAGGTTGTGTTCTAAAAAATCACTCTTTGTTCTTGAATTGTAGTTTTTTTTGTTGTAGTCTCTTATCTTGTCTAGGACATGGTAGATGCTGAGTAGTAGAAGATTTATCTGAAGATGTTGCTATGAAGTATAGAGTGTTCTAATCAATTGAATCTACCTCAATTCATCCCAATTTATTTTCCAAATCTAGAACTATGTAACACAAATGTTTGAAACAAGGCTCTGTCTGATATAGTAGATGCTTGAGGAGAGGTTAGCAAAGGCCCTTGATGAAGATATGTTGAATCTCTAGATTTGTTGGTTTGTATATCAATCTTAACAAATGAGCCTTGAATCTTAAGATATACTCACTAACTACCTCTGAATAATTATGATGTACTATGGTAAACTTCTCATATGTAACAAAAGAGCCCATGTTTATAATGTATTTCCTGAGAAATACCTTCTCTAAGTCATCATATGTGTGAAATGAACCAATGGGGAGTAGATAAAATAAATAATTATGTGCTTCCCCCACTAATGTCTACTAAAACAACTTGAGTAGAATCAAAGGGCTTACATGTGGTGGCAAAGGCTTCCAAAAGGATTGAATATGTATGAAGAGATCTCCAGTTTCATCAAAATGAGGTAATGATGGTGTCTAGAAATGCTTAGGAAATGCAACTTTTATGAATGTCTTTAGAATAGGGTTACCATGTGGATCATTGGCATCCATCTAAGATTTATAATCTTTGTTTTCCAAGGTAAGGATATGTACTTGGTGTTGTATTTCACCAACTACATGCATCAAAGAGATGATCTCTTGGGATGGTACATTAGTATCTTGAAGTGGTTCATTTAATCATTGAATTTGATTGTTGATTTTAACCATGGGAATACTACATTTAGCAAGTGGATCATAAATAAGGGGTGTGCTCACTTAAACCTTTGGAGTAATGGTAACTTGGACCTTACTAGAGGGATGTGGCCTACCACTCTCTTTAGGTGAGGAGTGAGAACTAGGTTCTACTATAGTGAGGGGTGGCTTAGGAGATTCATTGGTATCTTTATGTATTAGTGATTTACATTATAATTTAGTAGAAGATGTGCTATTAGCATTAACATGTGCATCATTTAACATAGAATAATTAATAAAATTAAAAACATCATTTGGAATTGCATTAAGTTGAAGAGGAGTGAGATAAAAGTTAGAATCACGAGATGCATTTTATTCTTCACTATATGCATAGTAGTCATCATTATTCCATGCATTATCACAAATTACATTTTGTTCATTTGAAATATAAGAATTTGAAGTATCATTTTCATATTCACTTATATTCTCATATTCATTTGTATATTCACTATCATATTCATCATCACTTCCATCATTGCTAGGGAGTGGTGTAAGAGAAAGAGTTAATTTCTTTCTAATATGCAAGAAGTTAACATTATAATTTGGAATGTCATGTGTATTTATGCTATCCATGGATGGAGTATATGCATTTTATTCATTTTTGACATGAGAAGGAAGAGTAGAAGAGTTATCAATTGAACATTATTTTGAGAGAGTAGAGATAGGAACACATAATGCATCTTTTAAGCTATGCTTTGGTAATTTGAATCTATTGTATTTATATATTTGTCTTTTTAACATACAAGTATCAAAAGGTAGAGAGAGATTAGGTTCATAGGGAAGCAAATCATCACCAATAAGAGGTTTACTTGGAAGTGCATGATTAATTTGTGCATTGTGTCTAAGAGAATGAATTGAGAAGTATCTTTTGTAGTTATCAAAATTATTTTCATTAGAAGAAGGAATAGAAGAGATGGGTTTAAGAGAAAATATTCATATATTTATTATTCACCCTCATCATTGTGTACATCATCATATCCTTTATTATAAAAATAGTCATTATCTTCATTATAAATGAAATCAATTTCTATAGTTTTAGCTAATGTGCAATTTTGCAATTTTGTCCAATCATTGTCATAATTGTAAGAAAATTTTATAAATTGATCTATGGGATGAGGAGGAATTGCCTTTCTGTCCATTTTATCACTAAAGATAATTTTGAAAATTATAATGAAGTAAATAAATGGACAAAAAACTACTAATATTAAATTTTGAAAATTAGTTTTGATAACCCAAACAATTTGCAATAAATTTAAATTATTTTTCTAAAAATTGTAAGGGAGGGAAATTTGAGGTTTGACTACCTTGTTTGGAAATCTATGGTTTTGAATTGGGGTTTTATAATTTTTGAAAATTATGTAATAATTTTTAATTCTAAAAATTATTTGAAAATAGGAATATGCACAAAAATTAATACAAAAATCAAAATTTTGAAAATTAATTTTTTGCATAAGAAATTACTGATCTTGAAATTTTAAAATAATTTTTGAAAAGGTAATTAATTTGAAAAAATTCCAAAATGGTTTTCTAAAATTGGCAAGGAGGCAAGGATTGTTGTTTGATGACCTAGTTTTGAAAAGTAGGGTTTCAAATTTTTTGAAAATTATGCAATAATTTTAAATTCTAAAAATAGTTTTTGGATAAGATAAATGTACAAAAATTAATACAAAATCAGAATTTAGAAAATTAAATTTTTTCACAAGATAAGAATAAAAAACCCTAAGTGTGGCTAGGATTTTAGGTTTTTTTTTTAAGTAAGTTGCGTTCACCAAATGTTTTATTATTTTAGGAAATTAGATGTTCAATTATTAAGTAATAAAGGTATGGAATATGGGGATAATTATATTTTTATGTATTAAAATATATGTTTATGCTAATTTGATCAACTTAACTTACATAGGAAGGAGAAGACAAAGAAATATTAACTTAGTTGGTTTTATGTTGAAACTAATGATTCTGAATCTAGAATTGGACGAGCAGGACTAGGATAGTGTCTAAATTATATATTTGGTGTCTATTTTTTGAATGGATAAGAGCATAAAAAATAGAACACCCTAGTGTCTAATGTTATAGTCCTTTCCTAGCATTGTTATCCTAAGGCTAAAAGCTTTTTAGGTTCTATTCGTCTACTCAATATGACCCTGTGTACCAAATTTTAGGTCTTGGAAGTCACTGAAGCTTATTGTAGGTCTATTTCAATATTTAGTACCTGTATTAATGTATATACATGGAAAAATAAAATAAAATCAAAGCACAAGGGGGAAAAATTGGGTTAGGGGAAGAATGATCACACAATCAAGAACCCCTATCATTCTGACTACGGCCTTCATTAACCCTCAAACTAAGGGTCTCAAATCTAATGTAGTTATCCCTTAGGGAACATTCATAGTCAACATGCATGATTTATTCAAGAATTAATTTCACCTAGGCCCTTATTTGATCAAGCATGCAAATCTGTGTGATGCAAAAAAGCTGAGTTATATTACTTATTGATTTTATTATGTCTAATGTGACAAAATAGTAAGTTTTAAATATAAAATGCCTTGTGTATTCCTTTATATAGGAGACTCATTATTTAAAATTTGGGAGCTTTATTTACATTTGGTAGACATTGGGAAACATAGGATTGAAGCAAAGAAAAGGGGTAAGACTCATCTTACAGAAAAAATTGACTATTGGGACCAAAATCACACTTCAATAATAACACCATAAACTAGACACCTTGGGTTCCAGCATTGTAGTCCTATTTGGGCACTATTATCCAGAGGGTATGGGACTTGGGGGGATGTTTTTGGGTCTAAAAGAGGTTCCTAGACCTAAAAGGGTTAAGTTTGAAAATCTATGGGTGACTAGGGATAAGAAAAATGATGTCTAGGAAATATAGTAAGACCAATACAAGTTGGATAAAAGGACATGGCTGAATGTGAATAAAGCTCATATTCTCCAGTTGAAGTCTCCTATGAAAGGACTATGAAAAGACATAATATGGGGAGAATATAAATAAAATATACAACATAAATAAATTATACATAAAGGTAAACCAAATAATTATAGGATGATTCAACATATATTAAACTATACCAATATTTACATACTAGATAAAATACTACCTTAGGTGTTACATGTTTACTTAGAAATGTACCTAGTTTTATGATTTATTTGTTTTATTATTTTAAAGAAATTTAAGTGTTTAATTCCTAAGTAAATAAAGGGTATGAGAAATATAAATTTGTAAATAGATATGCTTTAATTAACCTACTAATTTTTTTAAACAAATAGTATTTTATCTTTTTATAAATATAATAGTATATGAGAGAAATTAGAACTTAGCTTATTTTGGCTATTCTAGACTGAGATAGAGTTTGATACCAGAGGAGTAGGACTGAAAAATAAGTTAGAGCAGGTTCTTGAACTTCATTTTTGAGTTGTATAGGAGCACCAAAAGTGGAAACCCTATTGTTTGACACTATATTCCTATTACAATGCTATTTTCTTGGGGCTAAAAGCTTTCTAGGTTTTGTTTGGTAGATCTATGTTACCATGTCTATGAAATTTTGAGGCCTAAAAGCCTACAGAGCTCACTGTGTGTCTAATTAAATCTTTGAAACCCTTAGGATATCTTGGTGCTTGAACTTGAATTGAAACTTAGTGAAATAAGAGACGGGGTTAGTGTGTAAAAGATACATTATATGCACTTCACACCCCATATATGGGCATGTTTCCTACATACCAATACTCTAAAGAAGGATCAAGCTAATGTAGTTATCCCATTAAAGTGCTTAGTGTAATAATGTGTGATGTATGTAACTAGATGTGAAACTAGATGTACTTTGGATGACCAAGGACTGGTATGAATGCTTGAATAGGCTTAAAATGATTTTGAAAGGTTGCATGCAGAGAATAAGGAAGAGTGATTGAGTGTACTTTCTTGTATTCTTGTTTTTTTCCTATAAATGAGTGCTAACCCCTCTAAATGGACTTTAAATGGCCTTTTATATGGTAATTAATGATTATGGGTTAGATGAATTTGTATTAGGTCGATAAGGAAAAATATACAGATTCAACAAAATCTAACTGTTTGAGGTAAAAATGAACTTGGACAACATCATCAAAAATAAGACACCTTGAGTTTTAGGTCTCCTATCTACATTGGGTACTATTGTCCTAAGGGGATGAGACTTTGGGGGATAGATTTGGGCTTGAGATGGCTATTTGGGTCTCAAAAATCTTAGTTTGGAAAGTTACAGATGATTTGGAATTAGTGAAAGACTAACCGATAAGGGTTTTGTGAGTAAGAAATATGACCTATAGGTTGGGTGCTATTATCCATGCCTAAGTCATCCAATTTCACATTTTATATGACTAAAATTTTCCCCCATTTATTCTAATGATGTATCAAAGTGAAATACTAGGATAAAGGAAAAATAGAAAGCATACCTGAACTTACCTGTAAGGAAGAAGTTCATGAAGTTGTTTGATGCTAGATGTCCATAGAGAGAGCACACTATGAAGTGTGAATCTATAAATGAAAACATAAATTAGATCAGTTCTTACTAGATACACTATATATAAAATAAAAATTTATAAATTTGAGTAAAAGGAAGTTAAAGGAATGAATACACCTCACTGAGTACACAAACCAATATAAAACCTATTGTGATGTTGGATTGTGTTGAGTATGTGTTGAATCAAGAATAATATCATGAATGGAGATAAGTGCTCAACTCCCTAGAATGTAGCTCAATAATATAAATGTGAGCCCTTTAGATCCATCATCACCAACTAAGTGAAGTTAATGAATCATGTGTGTGTTAATCAATGTTTGGAATGTGTGTCCAATTCCTCTAAATAGGTGGCTCAAGAATACAAAGGCTAGGCCTTTGGCTCCATCATTACCTCATGAAGTGAAACTATGAAGTGATACAAGTGTAGAATAGATGTCATTTGAGATGGATTGTGGAGCCCATGGATGTGTTTAAAATCCTTACAATATGATATGGACAACCAAATGTGTGTTAGAAACTAGGCCACTCTTGGCCATTTTGAATGATGGAGGTTAAGCTTCTATGAAAGCTTATCCAAATTGATGTACTAGGCTTATATGAAAGCTAAATTAGGAACTTAGGTACTCAAAAATTTTAATTTGTATGAAATTTCAACTTGAATGTGATGCCAACCACCTATAGATGGAGTAAAACATCTAACTGCTGAGAATACCCAGAATAAATTGAAACTCAAAAGTAAAAGAAGATCAATGTGCCATGCACATTGCACCCAATCACTGATGTCTAATATATGGATTTTGATATGTAAGTTATTCCAATTACCTAATCTAAATTTTAAGTGAGAACCATCATGCCATGAATGATAATCCCTTATATCTAGGAGAACTATGCTAATACTAGTAAATCTGATTGATTTAGAAGTGCAAAAACTATCCCTAAACTAATATTTTTGCATGTTTTTGGAAACCCTGAGTGTTTTTATACCTGGATAAGAGCACCAAAATGTGTACACACATATTTTTGGTACTACTATCCATTTTTGGTGATGTTTTCTAGTGTGAAAATTGGTTACTGATATGGAACTGTCACTATTTTTTACTCTATTTTGACCGGTTTGACCTCTAGATTATATACTGAGTTATTTGAATACTATTGTTTTGAATATTAAGATCTTTGGTATTTATGAAAAAATCTCTATTTTATGCCCCCTCTTCTAAGGGTAGGAATGATGAAACTGCAATGACTACCCTTAGAATAAAAGGGTCATATAAGTGTGTTAAGCTGTATAAATATATGATATAACATTTGATATTTAACAATATGTTTCAATATATAACAATATTTATATTGATAGATTGTTAGATCAATATGGGTATTCCTATATAGATATAATAATGTGAAAACATGTGCAAAGTACTGAACTAGAAATGTTACATATTAGTTTTTAGTTGTAGGGATAGAGCATGATGTCCATCATGGCATCCAAGAAAGCAAGGGAAATACATGATATGGATCATGGCATTGCACATATTGAAAATAAAAAAATCAATCAAGCAACAAGAAAGAAGCATATAAGGATGGCCAAGGGGCCATGCAAATAAGGTACATGCACACATGTCCCTCAAACTCAAAGATAAGCATGGAAGGCATGTTCAAATGTCACATACACATACAAGTGAACAAACAAAGTTGGCACAAGGGCCACAAGCACATATAAGAGTAAAAGCAAAGGATATTTGTAGGTATCCTAAGGCACAGACATGAATATAAGTAAAATACATTTTAAAATATCCTAAGACATAAGTAGGAGACATGTTGGACTTGGAAATGAAATCACACAAGCTATGCTAAGTAAGTAGAGAGAGCATGTAGTAAATGGAAAGATACAAGCACAAAGTATGCAAAACATGTTTAATACAAGACTAGGTATATGCTAAGAGATACACAAGTACTAGATACTAGTGAAATTTTGATATAGTATTCTGTATAAGCTATAAAATAATGTACATTAGTATGATAACTCAGAGTGTGTAGTGTAGGAATGACATAACTTGGATGGTGTAGTCATGTATAATATTCCCTAAATGGGTATGTATATTGATGTGTGTCTCAAATTTAGTAGGAATTTCACCTCAATGGGTAGAGTAAAGTAATAAAATAGATGGATGTCACTGCACACACTCAAAGAAGATCAAGTGAAGCATGGTAATGTAGAAAATCAACATCAAATAGCATGAAACAAAAAATATAAGTCCTAACATGATAGTAGTAATGTAAAGCATGGATGATTCATACAATTTAAATGTTTTTGGTATTTTTGATATGTTTTGAATGTTTTTTTTTAATTTTGAAATATTTTAACTATGTACAATCAAGCAAGAGAGATTATGTACAATAAATTGAAAAGGATCTATGTATAATCAATCAAAAGGAAACTATGTACAAGTAATACTATGAACAAATGATACTAACCGATAAGTCTCATGGGAGACTCCCTATCACGTTATCCTATATCAAGAAGAAGGATCATGCATGATCATGAAGCATGATGTAAATGTTGAGACTGTGGCTCTGAAAGTTGTATATGTTGTAAATACTCTAAAATATTTGTAGTAGAAACCAATTGTGGGGTCCCCCTATAACTCTAAAAAGTGGATTCAACTGTAGGGCTCATAAGGACCCATATGGTAATAGGAGAAGTTCTTTGAACATGTGATCTATGTATATATGCATGATATCTCAATGAGACTACCCTGGGTGTGAATATGATAGCTGAAATCTGTCTAGTATCCTAAAGTTGTGTAGGTGCATGAACTCTGTGTGATAGTAATGAAAGTCTTGACTATGGTTGAATCTAGACTAGAGGAAGATACAATCTAGATGAACCAAGTTTGAATAAGGGAGGGATAGATATAACCACTAATGTTTTCTTATGTTTAGCAGTGATAGGAAGATACTTAAAACTAGACAAAGAGTTAGATACATTTAAGTAGAAACCATGTATAGCAATATGTTTATAAAGAACATTCCACATGATAGATAGAAAACAAGGAATAGAGATCTTAGAATTGTGAATTAATGCATATAAAATTTTGACTTGAATCATGACATTTCTAATATGTTTTGCAATATAGTCTTGAAAATTTTTCCTCATGAGAGAGAGAAAGTATGTAATAGAGAGCATGACATTGTGCATGAATACAATTAGAATTTTGATATGTGATATGACATTTATAATGTGTTTAGCATGATAAACTTGAAATTTTTTCCACATGAGAGATAGAGAGCAAGTGATATAAAACATGAATTTTTGCATAAAGGCATATAAAATTTTGATATGCAACATGACATTTCAGATGCTTTTAGCAAGATAAATTTGAACAATTTTCCATATGAGTGAAAGAGAATACACAAATATAATTTTGAAATCTTGTGCATTTTTGGCAATGAATTTTGTAATATCATTCCATATAATGAAACATAAACATGAAATGCAAAGGATGAAATTGTGTACTAACATATGATAGACTTCATAATTTTGTAAATAAATGAGCATTAATTTTGTAATTTGGCTATGGATGTAAGGTGATACTTCAATAAGCAAAGTAGGAACTAGTATATGCAACTAGGGATTTTTCAAAAATACTTGTGCAAAATACTAGGAATTTTTAATGCTAAAATTGATTTTTTGAGTTTGATTTGAAACTAAAAATTCAAAAAATGATGTGACAAGTATTGGAAAATAATTGAGAGTTTAGTTAATGCAACTAGGGTTTTTTCTTTGAATGATTTTTTTTCAAAATTAATGTATAAAATTTTAGATACAATAGTTTTATTTTTCACTTATTATTTATGTATTTACCTATATTTAACTATAATAGATTCTGATGTAGTTGCTAAGTAAATATATTAAACTATCTGGTATATTTCTAGGTGAATATATAATAATTGTTTTAATTGATTGTGTGAATAGTAAATCGAGGTTAAACTCTCCTAATGCACCCTCAAACCATACACAAAATCAGACAATTCCAAATTCTATCATAACACCAACACCAGATCACCAATTCACTTCACCCTTTACACTCAAATATCTTAATAAGATGGGCTATCAGGGTAAAGAACTTGGCAAGCATGAACAAGGAATAGTCAATCCTATCGAGGCATCCACACAACATAAGTTACATGGGATAGGATACTAGTTTCACCTTAACCATAAAAAATCCTCTCCCACCCTTTCACAACACATAAAATTTTGTCCACCAATTAAATTCACTGATAATACAGTAAATCATACTTCTACATTATCAATAGTCTATGCTGATCTTATTGATAACACAGCTTCACCCAACATGTTTTCATTAGATGAATTCATTAATGATGAATCCCTCTTATAATTTTTTGGCACATATGAAGACCTTCCATCTTGTTACCATAAGAATAGATTTTTGAACCATATAAATGCCCATGCATACTTTGGAGAAAGTATTAACTCCTCCTCTGTTATATCAATTGAATCAAATGATATTATCCCTATAATTCCATATACACTCAATCATTCCACATTAATTAATGAATAAATAGTCAATTTTAATTTTGAAATTGACAAGCATCCCCACATTGTCTTATTAGCCACTGCCTTAAAAAGGAAGAGGATGTTGATATTTGTCAAGCTTTAACAAATTTTATAGAACTTTTTGCTTGGTCATATTCCAATATGTCAAGAATTGATACATATATATAAGTCCATTATATTCCTTTATACCCTGGAACTAAACCAATTAAACAAAAAAATTTGAAAAATGCATTGTAAGGTGGCTCTTCTAGGAAAAGATGAAATCTAACACCTCTTAGATGTTGGTTTCATTCACATAGTAATGCATCTTGAATGGATTTTCAATATAGTTCGCATACTCAAACCTAACAGATAAATTTGATGTTGTTCCAATTTAAGAGATTTAAATAAAGAATGCCCCAAAGATGATTTCCCTTTACCAAATATCAACATGATAGTAGATTCAATAGCCAGATATGAAATTCTATCATTTATGGATGGTTTTACTAGTTATAATCAAATCAAAATTGCTGAAGAAGATTAAGAAAAAACATCTTTTACAACACCATGGGGTACATTTTGTTACATTGTTATGCCTTTCAGATTAAAAATGCAGAGCCACATATCAACATATTATGACACCATACTATCAAGGATTACATTGATGATATACTAATTACTCATTTGAATTTTTAGGTATCACCTTACATTCATACAAAAATTGTAAAAATGTATTCTCAATAATGACTAGTACCGAGAAAAACATCTACACTAGCTTAAATAGTTAGACCGTACATGTATTCAAGCTATATAAAACTTTAGAATCTACCAACAACATATACAAAAAACCTAAAATAATCACGTTCACATCAAATAATTTTAATTTAATGATCTTAATCTTAAAGAAAACCTTCACAATGTCAATGCCAAAGAATAACCCAAAGGAAAATTCAAACCATATTATCTAGGCTCCTACATCATTACTAAAAATCCTAGCCCTAAAGTGTACCATCTAGCTTCACTTGAGGAAAATAAACTCAAAAATATAATGAACATTATTAATCTACACAAATTCCATGTATAATATGTTATTTCTACACATTATTTGTACATAATTTCTTTTGTACTAATTATACATAGCTTATATTAATAAAATACAAAAATAATATAAAAATTCAAATAAAAAAAACATTCAATTATATCAAAAATAATAAAAACATTTTGATTGTATGCATCATCCAAGCTTTACATTACTACTATCATGCTAGGACTTACATTTGTTGTTTCATGCTATTGGATGTCAATTTTATACATTACCATGCTTCACTTGATCTTCTTTGAGTGTGTGTGGTGACATTTAGTTATTTGATTGCTTTACTCTACCCATTAAGGGGGAATTCATACTACATTCAAGACACACATCGATATACATACCCATTGGGGGCATCTTCTACATGACTACACCATTCAGGTTATGTCATTCCTACACTACACATTTTGAGTTATCGTACTAATGTACATTACTTTATAGCTTACACATAATACTATATCAAAATTTAACTAGTACCTATCACTTGTGTATCTCTTAGAATATACCTAATATTTTAATAAAAATGTTTTGTATACTCTCACATTTGCTTTGATTAGTTATATGTGCTTGTATCTTTCCAGTTCTTACATGCTTACTCTACTTGCTTAGAATAACTTGTGTGATTACATTTCCCATTCTAGCTTGTCTCCTGTTTTTTCCTTAGGACATTTTCCAATGTCCTTTACTTATATTCATGTATGTTACTTAGGAAATTTTATAGTGTTCTTTGTTTATAATCTTATATGTGCCTATGGCCCTTGTGCTAACTTTGCTTGTTCACTTGTATGTGTATGTGGCATTTGAACATGCCTTCCATGCTTGTCTTCCAATTTTAATAACATGTGTACATGTTCCTTATTTGCATGGCCCCTTGGTCATCTTTATATTATTCTTGATTCTTTCTTGTTATTTTATTTCTTTTTTCCTTCTCATTGTGTACAATGCCATGATCCATATCATGCATTTACCTTGCTTTTTTAGATGTCATGATGGACATCATGCTCAATCCCTCCAAATAAAAAGTAATAACCAAACAACTAACATCTAACATTTCTAGTTTAGTACTTTATACATGCTTTCACATTGTTATATCTATCTATACATACCCCTATTTATCAAACAATCTCATAATACAAACATTTTAATATCTAGAGATATATTGTCAAATATAAATGTTATATCATATATCTCTACAACTTAAACACACTTTCATGACTCTTTTATTCTAAGGGTAGTCATTATAGGTTCATCATTCTTACTTTCAAAAGAAGAGGCATCAAATAAGGGTTTTGTCATTGAGATCAAACCTCTTAATAACTAAAACAATAGCACTCAAAACACTCAACATAGAATCTAGATGTCAAATTGGTCAAATCAAAGTAGAAAAACATTGATAGTTTAAAATTAATAGTCACTTTTCACATTGGATAACAACACTAGAAATAGATATCATCATCAAACATAGGGTTGTACACATATTGGTTCTCCTATCTAGGAAAAAAAACACTCAAGGTTTCCAAAAATAGGCAAAAAGTTCAATTCAGGGATAGTTTTTACACTTCTCAATCAGTCAAATTCAGTAGTTTTAGCACATTTTTCTCACATATAGGTGGTTATCATGCACAAAATGATGGTTCTCACTTAAAATTTAGATTATTTAGTTGGTATAACTTCTAGATTAGAATCCATGTTACATACATCAATGATTGGGGGAAATGTGTGTGACACATTAATCTTCTTTTATTTTATAATTTCAGTTTATTCTAGGTATTCTCAGCAGTTGCATACCTTACTCCATAAGTAGGTGGTTGGCATCATATTTAAGTTGAAATTTCATACAAGTTAAAATTTTTGAGTACTCGAGTAGTCAAGTTCTTGAGCTGGCTTCATATAAGCCTATTACATCAATTCGGAGTGGCTTTCATAAAAGCCTAACCTCCATCTTTTGAAATGGCCAAGAGTGGCCTAGTTTCTAATACACATTCAGTTATCCATGCCATATTGTCAATATTTCCGTCATACCCATAAGATCCATGATCCATCTCATATGACATCTATTCAACACTGGTATCACTTCATATCCTCACTTCATGGGGAAATGATGGAGCCAAAGGTCCAACCTTTGTATTCTTGAGCCACCTATTTAGAGGGATTAGACACACAGTCTAGACATCGATTAGCATATGCATGATTAACTAAATTTACTTAGTTAGTGATGATGGAGCCAAAGGGATAGCCTTTACATTCTTTATCCACATTTTAGGGAATTGATTACTCATCTCCATTTGTGATATTACTCTTGATTCAATACATACTTAGCATAATCTAGCATCACAATATGTTTTGTATTGGTTCACATAACCGATGAGGTGTATTCATTAATTTATCCTTCTCTTACTCTGCTTTGTATGTTTTTATTTTAGATATAGTATATCTAGTAATAAATGATCTACTTTATGTTTTCATTTATAGATTAACACTTCATAGTGTGCTCTTTCTATGCACATCCAACATCACACAACTTCATGAGCTTCTCCCTTACAAGTAAGTTCAGGTATACTTTCTATTTTTATTTTATCCTAGTATTTCAATTTGATACATCACTATAATAAAGGGGTGTGGGAAATGTATTCATATAAAATTCAAAATTGGATGACTTAGACATGGCTAATAACACCCAACCTATAAGTCTTCTTTCTTGCTCACACAACCCTTCTCAATTAGTCTTTCACTAATTCCCAATCATATGTAGCTTTTTGGACTGAGATTTTTGAGACCCAAACAACCCTCTTGGGCACAAATATATCCACCTAGGTCTCATCCCCTTATGAAAAAAGCACCCAACTTGAATAGGAGCACAAGAACTTAGGGTGTCCTATTTCTTGTGTTATTTTCCAAGTTTATTTTTACCTCAAATGGTTAGATTTTCCTAAATTTATATCTTTTTCCTTGTCAGCATAATATAGGTTCATCTAACCAATGATCATTAATTACCATATAAAAGGCCATTCAAAGTCTATTTAGAGGGGTTGGCACTCATTTACATGAAAGAAACAAGAATATAATTAAGTACACTTAAGCACTCTTCCCTATTCTCTACGTACAATCTTTCAAGATCATTTCAAACTTATTCAAGCATTCATACCAGTCCTTGGTCATCCAAAGTACATATAGTTTTGTATCTATTTGCATACATCACACATTATTTCACCAAGCACTTCAATGAGAGAAATACATTAGCTTAATTCTTCTTTGGAGTATTGGTATGTAGGCAGCATGCCCACACACAGGGTGTTAAGTACATCTAGTGTATCCTTTACACACTAACCTTTTATTTTCTTTCCCTAAGTTACAATTAAAGTTTAATCACTAGGAGATCCTAAGGGTTTAAAATATTAAATTATACACATAGTGAGCTCCATAGGCTTATAGGCCTTGAAATTTCATAGATAGGATAACATAGACCTATCAAACAGAACCCCAAATGTTTTTTGTCTCAGGATAAAAATAGTAGAATAGGACTATAGTGATAGATAGGAGGGTGTCCACTTTTATCACTCCTATACAACTTAGAAACAAAGTTTAGTAACCTGTTCCAACCTATTTTCGAGTCCTAATCCTCCAGTATCAAACACTATCTCAGTCTAGATCAGTTGGAATAAGCTAAGTTCTAATTTATCTCACATAATGCTATATTTAAAAAAAAGACAAATTACTATTTTTATACATAAATTAGTAGGTTAATTAAAGACTATCTATTTACTAATTTATATTTCTCATACCATTTATTTACTTAGGAATTAAACACTTAAATTTCCTAAAAAGAATAAAACATTTTCATGAACCTGATGTACATCAATAGGTTAATTAGTACACAATTAAAACAAGTTCAAATTAAATAAATAATTAAACATAAATATAATATTACTTATACCATATATTTTAATTAAAATAATATGAAGTATCATTTTCATATTAACTTTCATTCTCATATTCATTTACATGTTCACTATCATATTCATCATCACTTCCATCATTACTAGGGAGAGGTGTAAAATAAAGAGTTAATTTATTTATAATATGCAATAAGTTATCATTAAAATTTGGAATATCATCTATATCTATGTTATCCATATATGGATTATATGCATTTTATTCATTTTTTACATGAGAAGGAAGAGTAGAATATTTATCATTGGAACATTCTTTTGAGAGAGTAGAGTTAGGAACACATAATGCATATTTTAAACTATGCTTTGGTACTTTGATTCTATTATATTTATATTGCTATATTTTGAACATATAATTAGCAAAAGGTAGAGATAGATTAGGTTCAAAGGGAATAAAATCATCACCAATAAGAGGTTCACTTGGAAGTGCATGAATAATTTGTGCATTTTGTGCATTGTGTCTAGGAGAATGAGGTGAGAAGTATCTTTCTCATTTATCCAAATTATTTTCATTAGAAGAAGGAATAAAAAGGTGGGTTTAAGATAAAAATATTAATCTATTTTTGATTCACCCTCATCATTATGTACATCATCATATCCTTCATTACAACAATAGTCATTATCTTCACTATAAATGAAATCATTTTCTATAGTTTTAGCGAATGTGGAATTTTTCAAATTCGTCCAATCATTGTCATAATTGTAAGAAAATTTTATAAATTGATATATGGGATGAGAAGGAGTAATTTCCTTTGTGTCCATTTTATCACTAAAGAGAATTTTGAAAATTACTATGAAGAAAATAAATGCACAAAAAACTACTAACATTGAATTTTGAAAATTACTTTTGATAACCTAAACAATTTGCAATAAATTCAAATTATTTTTATAAAAATTGTAAGGGAGGGAAATTTGAGGTTTGAGGACCTAGTTTGGAAATCTAGGGTTTTGAAGTGGGGTTTTAGAATTTTTGAAAATTATGCAATAATTTTGAATTCTAAAAATTATTTGAGAATAGGAATATGCAAAAAAATTAATACACAAATCAAAATTTTGAAAATTAAATTTGTGCACAAGAAACTACTGATTTTGAAATTATTTTGGACAAGGTAATTAATTTGCAAAAATTCCAAAACAAATTTCTAAAATTGGCAAGCAGGCAAGGCTTGTTGTTTGATGACCTAGTTTTGAAATCTAGGGTTTTAGAATTTTCAAAAATTATACAATAATTTTAAGTTCTAAAAATAGTTTTTGAATAAGATAAATGTAAAAAATTAATACAAAAATCAAAATTTAGAAAATTAAAATTTTACACAAGATAAGAAGGAAAAAACCTAAGTATGGATAGGGTTTTAGGTTTTTTATTTAAAATAAGTCAGGTTCACCAAATGTTTTATTATTTTAAGAAATTAGATGTTTAATTACTAAATAATAAGGGTCTATAATATGGGAATAATTCTAATTAAATAAAGTAAAATATAGGTTTATATGAATTTGATCAACTTAACTTGCATAAGGGAGAAGAACACTTATCTAAAAAAAGAAGATGATTCAGATGAGTCAGGGTTTGAGAACTCGTACACAAGACTGAGACATTATCTTGAACCTAAATCCATATTTTGTTTGATAATTAGATAGGAGTGATAGAAACATGACACCTTCGTGTCTATAACTATAGTCCTTTCTTGGACCTATTGTCTTGAGGCTAAAAATCTTTTTAGGTTCTATTTGTCTGCTTAGTGTGACCCTGTAAACTAAATTTTAGGTCTTGGGAGTCATCAAAGCTTGCTAAAAGTATATTTTAATATTTAGTACCTATATTTGTCTACACATATGGAAATAATAAATATATAAAAATCAAAATGGGGGAAAATTGGGTTAGGGCAAGAATGATCGCATAATCAAGAACCCCTATTATTTTGATTATTGCCTACTTTAACTCTCAAGCTATGGTCTCAGATCTGATGTATTTATCCCTTAAGGAATGTGCATAATCAACATGAATTATTGATACAAGAATAAATTTCACCTAGGCCCTTCCTTGATCAAGCATGCAAATCTATGTGTGATGTAGAGAAGCTAAGCTATACTATTGATTGATTTTATTATGTCCAATGTGCTAAAATATTAAGTGCTAGATATAAAATGCTTTGTGTAGTCATTTATATAAGAGACTCATTATTTTTAATTTGGGATATTTATTTTTATTTAAACATTGGGAAACTTAGGATAGAAGTAAAGAAAAATGGTAAGACTCATCTTACAGAAGAAATTGATTGTTGGGACCAAAATTGCACTTGGACAATAGCACCAAAAATTGGACACCTTGGGTTTCATCATTTTATTTCTATTTGGGTGATATTTTATAGGGGGTATGGACCTATGGGGATGGGTTTGGGTATAAAATATGTGCTTGGGCCTAAAAGGGTTAAGTCTAAAAATCTACAGGTGATCAGGGATAATAAAAATGATTTATATGGAATACATTAAGACCAACATAAGTTGAATAAAAGGACATGGCTAAATATGAATAAATATCATATTCTCTAGTCAAAGTATTATATGAAAGTACTATTAAAATACATAATATTTATGTTTTCTTGACCAATTTAATGTATATACACAATGCTACACTTATGTCACCAAACATTTTTTCTATAGATTTCCAATCTAAGATTTATAGTGCTTATGTCTTGCATATTCCTTACTATGAATGTAACTTCACTTTACATATTTTTATGGAATAATATTATCTATGATTGAATAAAAAATTTTACCTATCTTGGACACTCATAAAATAACAATAATATTGAGTCGTTCAACCTTTAAAGAAGCATTGTGTTTTAGAAAAAATTAGGATAGAAGGAATACTTAAATCCTAATGATGAAAAAATATTATGTAAAATTAGAATGTATAAGATAAGCATAAATTAAGAAATTCTAAATTTTAACTTACTAATTTTGGAGAATTATAAAAATGGAAAATAAATAAATAGGACATAACTTTACTTGGGTATGTAGGACCAAGACAAAGTTTGTGTGGTTGATTATATGAGTGTATGATTGTGTTTTTAATTACAAGGCCACACTATTCAAACAAGGATGACCTATGATGGAGTTTTTAGGTGTGCTAGTGTCTACTAAGATTTCACCCTTTCTATAAAATTAGACCTATGTGTCTTCATTTTTGGGTCCTATATGACTCTTCAATAAATTACAATCTATTGTAGGAGCCATTGTGTACCTTGTTATTCACTTGTAGTTCAATAGGCAATGAATAATAAATGAAATAAAAGGGAAAAAAGGGTTATTGGATGAATTTATGATTGACCTTAGTACCCCCTATGTTGAGCATTGACTACATAAAACTACTTTAATGATGGATCAAACTCCATGTAGTTGTTATCCCATGCTATTGTGGTGTGTGTGAAATAATATTGGAATGATATGTGTTAGTAAAATCCTAGATTAAATATATGTTTCAAAAATTAATTTTGACCTTTGAAGTGTATTCATACTTATCTCAATGATACTTAGGATATAGGGAATCATAATTTGAAAGAATGGGTGATTTCCTATCAATGTGTAGTTAGATATTCTAATGTTTTTCAATCATATGAGCCTCTCCCTAACAAATGGTTAAAAATATAGCTTTATAGTAATAAATTTTTAATTTATTCAAATAGGACTTATGAAAAGTGTGGTATGATCCATTAGGAAAATTTTAATTTGAGTAGTTATCCATTATTTGGTGGGAGGATGCAAATGACAAATTTAGACACTATAGACAAGTGGGATAGTCTTGAAGTAGTGGCCTTGTTTGAGAAGTATAAATAGCTAAGATAGAAGTGTGAATCATTCATGAGATAAGCTTAGTCTATTTTTAATGGTGAATATGAATATTCATAATCAAAATTATTTAAGGATAAATATCATTCACATATAAGTATAGGAATAACAATTCATATCTATGGAATTAAATTTATCTAAGTGTGTATAAAAGGATGGTCACAAGTGTAATGTTTGGAATTAAATGTTAATTTTAATGTCTAAATTTTACCCCTTTTTATGATAATATTACAATAAATTAAAATCAATAGATTAAAAGTACTATTTCATATAATTTGGACTTATCAACAGTCCAAATTTTTGAAAACTATCAAAAAAAATTGGACTATATCAAGATTAAATTGGACTATATCAAGATTAAGTTGGACTTATTACAAATAAATCACATCTATATAATGAATTTGTGATAATTTAAAATTATTTAAAATAATCATAAATAATTAGTAAGTTAAAACTATCATAAATAAACTGGACTTCATTAAGAATTACTTGAACTTATTACAAATAAATCACATCTATATTATATATTTGTAATAAGTCCAAATTAAGCGGTTGTTAAAACTAGTTCATAGACCATGCATTTAAAGATAACAAGACTTGACGGTTTATTTATTTAGGAAAAATAATTCATAGATCAATTGGGTGATTGGGTGATATGTGATTTAAAACACCCAGGATGATTGGGATGCCACATGTCATCGATTGATTGGATCATGAACTATCTATTTAATCTAATTTAGGTGACATCCTCATGACCATAAAATTTTATCTTGTATTTATCTACCTACTATGTATTGATCATGGGTGTTCTATTATTATATTATTAATATAACATCCCACATATTTGAGTTACTAATATTATGACACGTGTTACAATCTCAGGTGCTTGCATTGTTTAAGAATTTTGTTTGGATTGGTTATCCTTATACATAGTCGAGTCACTAAGATTGTGCCATGTGTCACAATACCATGTGTGTGTATGAAGTGTAATTTAAAAAAACTAAAAATAAGAATAACATTTGTCGATACATAAATGTTGAAGAACAAATCTTTACATGAAAGTGGGACATTCTGAGGTGTAAACCTTGAAGACATTTTTGCATACATGAGAATGCCAAAGTGTATTTTTCAAAACAAAAAAGCCAAGTGTAAATTATGAATACCATTCATTGAAGACCATTTTTATCGATGAAAAATTGCAAAGTGGATGTTCCAATAGTCAAATGATTTTAAATAAATGCATAATTACCAAAATACTAAATTATCATATAAGAAAATATAAAAATCAAATGCTGAAGTGTATTTTCTAAGACCTAAAATGTGAAGTGCCACTAGAAATAAATATAAATAAATAAAAAATAAAACATTATACATTCTAAAAAAATGGACTAAATTTAAAAAAAAACATTCATATTTATCATTCCAAAATTAAAGAAACACCATTTCAAATTTCCCAATCCTTTTATCACTATTTTTATTAGTGCCTAGTGGGATGATGCATTCAAATAGTTTTTTATAATTCCTTTCAAAAAATTAGTGAGAAAAAGTGTATGACCTCTCTAATTTTTGTTTTCTTTTCAAGCGTAAATTATACTATCTATGAGTATGGATGGTAAAGATGTATCAGTTGGGTTTGGCTTCCAGTTCTTGTCCAAGTAGCCTAGATAAAAAATTTCTTCTTCTGCATCTTTTTTCCTACATGATTGAGATGAACTAAGCTACATTTACCCTTAATTATATATCCCCATTTTTTTGTAGTATCTCAATATTTATTTTAGTTCTATCAACCCATCATATGTATTCCATTCTAGTAGAATTATCAAGTCTGACAAATAACATATCTTTGATTTGCACATCTTGAGCTAGATCAAATGAAATTTTTGTTCTTTTGCTTCTTAGACAAACATATGTATCTATAGATTCCACTCCAAAATCAAGGGTCCTATGATGAACCATTTTGTACAAATCTCTATGTAATGGTATGTCATGGAGATTTCTAGGCCAAAAATTTCATGTACACTCAACTTCAGAAGGGAACATGTCTTTTTAATTATGTCATGGATGTTTTGGAAGTAATATGCTAGATCCTTCCACTTACTATTTTAGAAGGGAACATGTCTTTTTTCATTAGGTCATGGATTTTTTGGAAGTAATATGCTAGAACCTTCCACTTACTCTTTCCAAATTCATTGGATTATTGTGGATACATATTCAAGTTATATTTAATTTCTTTTTCAGTCTTTTTCCTACTTATATATGAGTCTTTTGCAATAATGGAATCTTTAGACATTTCTCTATTTTTAAAGTCTTTGAAATATATATTTTTTATATTACCTTCTAGAACATTTAGCTTACCATTTTCTTTTATTCCCCATAATGTACTCGAGGGGGGGGGTAACTAATTTCTATCTCTTATAGAGTTTTTATAACACATAATGGACTGACCTTACTCCATATGCAGAAGAAATTATTGACCTTTTGTCAACCCTACTATTTTGTTTCTTCCCTTCAACTGGTAACTATTAACATACTCTTTGAAATCCACTACCTCTTCAATTAAATATGGCATGAAGTTTTTTATATTTTCACACATCTTATAAGTGTCCATCATCTCTACCACACTCCATACATCTTTCCTCATTATTAATTTAGATAAGTTTCCAAATGTGCCATTGATGTCCTCATAGGTATGTCCTACAGTGAGAAATCCAACCTCGACATTGAGGAAAACACCTTTGTATACATGGAGAAATAAATATTACAACACATACCTATACAAAAGAAATGATTTTGTGAATTTGTAAATGTAACATTAGTTCCATATAAGGTTTGACATTTTTTAAACATAATTATTGATGGAAGTACCTATTCTTATTATCCTCAAAATAATTATCTTTTTGAAGTTATAACCTGGAAGGAAGTTTCTTGAAGGCACTAATTGATAGTGTTTCTTCTCTATATTTATTTTATTCAAGGTAGCACTTGTTAGAAAAAATTGCATCATACAATGGATATTTTAAAGTTCCATGTTTATATAGCAAATATCCATAAGTATCTGGAATTATTGTTTCCATATCCTTGAAGCACTTATTCAATGAAGTGATAGTAAAGTTAGACCCTTCAAGTATGTATGGTAAAAAAATGCCCATATCTGCTTCACCATGACCTTGTGTTATAATCCCCGCCATTGATAACTTTAATGTTTTGTTGGGTAACTACTTTAATTTTTGTCACTATCCTTGGCACAATTGTTTTTTGACATTCCACCTTGTCATGAATGAAACTGAAGCATTCTTTAGGGTATTACTCTATCAGTCATTTATATTTGTAATAAATTTATCTTATAGAAAGTATTTGATTTTAGTACATCACATATTATTGATTAATACACTCTTCTTGATCTCTAGAGAGAGACCCAAAGAGTTTCTATTAAGTTAACAAGATGAATTATTTTCACCTAGTGAATTCATCAGATGTGGATATGGTCACATCATGAAAAATTATTTCTCCACATGTTAATAAATTCTTGTTGGGATATTAGCTCATATGCCATATCTGTTAATTATGCATTGATGTGTCACCTCATAAATTCTTGAGTGAAATATTTTGGAAGATATCAAACATTTTCTTGTGATCTATCTATAGCTACCTGTCATGCTAGTCATGGAGAAACATTTGCAAAATCATCCAGCAATTGGTCCAACAAATTTTTATCACCATTGTCTTCCTATGTGGATTTTAACAAAATCTCCCTACATGGAATGAATTTCATTCCCCTTTTTTGTGACAATTTTTAATGTCAAAAAAGCTACTTCTCTTCAATTCATATATTTTCAACCAAGCTTCCAAACAAATCTATGTACCCTAAAAGTCAATGCTAATTTTGTTTTTATTTTTTATTAAATAAACTAACAGAAATGGCATCCAAGACATGTTGCATGCTATCTGTTGTGGTGGAATCAAGAAAATTTATCTTTATAGATTTTAGAATCTCAAATGGAAATCCTAACTAAAACCATTTTTTTGTGTAACATTTATCCACATATATTATTGAAATATCACTATCTATGCTTTCATCAAACTCCACTTGGTTGAGTGAAGTGTTTGCCTAAATTCTTTTTTGGCATGAGTATTTATAGGTACGAGCTAATTTTTTTGGATGCCTTTATGATAGGAATGTCAAGAAAGGAGTGAATTCATTATCCATTACATCCCAAATGTTTCTAATTTCTTTATTATTTGGTGTCATGTATGGATAATTAATTACTCTACAATTCTCAGTGTCCATTATTTTATTGGAAGGCCATCTAATGATAGATGTTTCAGTTGAATCTATACTAAAAGACTCATATTGTTTTATAACATGCATTATTTAAATTCCAAAAAAAAAATCTAACATTGGGATAGGAATGTAACCAAAAATCTCCCTTGGTTAGGCAAATTCAACAAATCCAAAAACAATTTTTTCATCATTTGCAAGAGCTGTATATTTGTGCAAAAAATATACCCTTTTCCCAAGAAATGTTTTTCTTAGGCTTTTAAATGTGGTAGGATCATTGATATATCAAATAAATGAATCCAAGTAAGGTTTTTCTTATTCTAATGGTTTTATATGCATAGTTTAACTCACATAATTTTGTCTTTATTCCATGTCATTGTCTATAAAAAACTTGTCTTTGATGTATTGCATCATTTTTGTGCTCCATATAGTAAACTATCAACTAAATCCCCCATATTATTCACAAAAGATGCAAGACATAGAAGTGGTAGAGTCAGATAAAAATATTTAATCACATTAACACTTACACATTAAATAGGTATTTCCTCATTATGGCATGTGGAAATGAGATTTATGGGTTCCAAAGACTCAGCATCTAGACCTGCCACTTTGTGTATTCTTCCTTCACCATTGACCTTATCATTATTTATGAGAGAAACATAGTCTCCACATTAGAAATCAATTGACGTATGATTTTTTTAGCTTGGAAATTTTCAAAAGACATGAGAAGAGTTGTTAAATAGGTTATTTATAAAATCAATCCAACTTATACCTATATGTAGGAGATAAATATATATTTATAATAGAACATAAGGATGGAGATATGTTAAAACCTAAAAATGTTAAAAAGGTAATGTACAACATTTTTTTAATAACACAATTAATGTTAATTCAAAAAAATAATATCTTTTAATATCTTATATTGCATACTTCAATTCTTGCTTCATCCTACTTTGAAGGTGTCTCCTAGGAGATACATTTCAAACATTCATCAGAGAAGAATAGTCATAGATAAAATAGATAATTAATTCAATATTCAACCATGCATTTTATTACAATACAAAATAATATTGAGCAATGGGGGTTTTGAGAAAAATTATGGAAAATAATTAGCTTCTTATATTTTGGGACCTTATATGTGATATGAACCTCTATTGTGGACTTAAAAGTTTGAATGTATCACTTAGGAGATATATTTCAAACATGCTTATGGGAACCTTTAAAGGTTTGAAGGTAGTATTGGGTGATACATTGAATGGCCTTGTAATACCTTTAAGCGTGCTTATGACATTAAGCTTAAGGATTCAATTTTCAATAGTCAAGGACATATGGCATGCACCCATGAACCCATGACATTTTAACACCCATGAACCCATGACATGTGGTCTTCATCCCATTTACTTAGAGACTAACAGATTGAAATTAATTTATGAAATCTTAGGGATGTGTAATAAGCATTGTAGTGACATGTGTCTCCCTCTAAAATGCCTTTGGAATTCTTGTTAAAAATGGGGCCCACTTCCCTAAATAAATGGCGTGCCTTTTCTTTAAATAATAACTCTCTTCTTTCTTGAGGAGTGTCATGATGACACATGTCTTTAGAAGAATCATTAATTTTAGTTTATATCCTCACTCACTTTTGTGTTCAATCATTGTGAGTTCACAATGAACCTAAACACTGCTTTCAATTTTGTTTCCATGTTCTCTATTATCTCCCAATAGGATACATGTATTTTTTCAACCATGGGGACTCACATAGGTTAATTTTCATGGTAACCCCTACTTGTCAAGAATTGTTTTATGATAGTTTTTAAATCAATTTCTAAGAAAGCAATGATGATAAGATGGGTTTGGTAGAAGGACTAATAATGATCATGCAAGACCATTAATGACATGGTGTTTTGAAATATTGCATCTTGTTCAAGGCATATAAAATTGGGATTAATGACATGGATTCTAACACATGCTATGGGGTAATTTAAATATTTGAGAGACAAAAAAGGTCACCATCAAATCCAAAATATTAAATATGAGGAAGAGTGCTTGTGTGTCGGTAGTCAATACATTTAAATAGGTTGGTAAGAGAAAATTAGATACTAAAAACTATAAAATGAAGGAGAAGAACAATGTAAAAACATTATATACATTGTTAAACAAGATTATTCTAATATATACTCTTAATATACTCCCATGTGGAAAAAATGAGTCCTAAATTTTGGTAGAACAAATCAATCAAACATTGTAGATTATAGGTTTAGTCATGGATAGGAGCAAGTTTTTGATCTTGATCATAGATGCAAAGAAGGTCTAAATGGGGATTGGGATAAGTCTTCAACAAACCAAATTTAATGACCCAAATCCCTTTGACTTTTTGGAAATGGCCAAAGTTCCTCTCTTCACCCTATTAACATAACCAAGAGCACAAGCAAGAGTTCTTACACTTAAACATCTACTTCAAGGTTCTAATGCAAAGAGGCTAATCAAGTTACCTACATTAGGGTAACTAGATGAGGTCATGCATAACTTGTTAAGAATATACAACTAAAACCAAGGGTCTATTCATTTGTCTAGATATATCACCATTTGGATTAATACATAGACCATGGTGAGAGTCATAGGCCTCCTAAATCATGGAAAATCCTTATTTCCATACAAGTCCATTGCAATGCTAATTCATCCATATGTTTAGGATAAGTTTCCAAATAAGGTAGGTAGATGAACCCAAATTGACTCCATTAAGGATGTTGTAATGTGCATTCAGGTATAGTGTATTATGAAGAGGTTTTGATAGACAATGAAGTAGGCCAAGTAGGTAAGAAAAAGAATAATTAACATTGTGTATCGTATGATACAAAAGAATGGGAACTTCAATTGGCCCAAGTTTCTTGCATCTAAGATTACAATTAATATCAAAAAGGTACTTTTAAGTAGATTGCAAAATTTCCAATATCAGTTTCTAGTTTTATTGTTATGTTTTACCTAATAGAAGTCTCTACTAGGCCAAGTCAATGTTATTGTAGACTGTTGGCCTATTACTTCCCTCACAAGCATCACATGGACTAAGATAGGGAATATTATGAGAAACTAGGGTATTTTAATACATGGTGGCTCGAGGCTCTAGATTTTATCAGGTTGTACCCTTGAATTCCATGATATGTCATGTAATATTTAGGGTAACATACATCAGTAACCAAGTTGTGCAATGGTATTCAAATCAAGGTGCATGAGTTGTCCATGTCAACTATGACTATAATTCCATTTTTCATCACAATGGTTGAAGCAAAAGCCAAAGTATGGTGATAGAGATCCCTATTCACACAATAACATTGATAAAATCAAGAACAGTCATAGTTAGATATGTAACCATATGCCTCACCCTAGTAGTGCACAGATCCTCCATAATAATAAAAATGAAAATGAAAAGGACTTGTGTAGATAACCTCACCACCACTAGCTTGAAATAGATCAAGAAAATCCATGTCTTTGTTAGACAACCCACATGTGCCAAGGATAGCTTGGGAGTATGATCTTGCAATATTATGGGTTGATGAACATGAAATTATTTAATACATGATTGAAGACATAGATTAAAAGGTATAAGATAAGAAGGAGAAGGATTTCTTTTTAAAAAAATTAATGTGCACTTACCAAGTACAAAATAAGGTAAGTTGTGACCATTTGGTAGACATTATGCAACCCTCTTCCTCTATTATTATGGATACTTTAGGTCACTAAGAAGTTTAGTGCAAAATTATGGTATAAATTTTCCAAAATGATCCATAATTTGGTTCATCTATGAATTTTGTATATCTACCAAAGGAAGGGAGCCCTATACGGCCATTAATATGAAAAAAATGTAATCATCATTAGGTGAGGCCTTCAACCATCATAATTAAATGTTTGGTATCTTTCAAAGAGATAACTTGAATAAGTAGTAACCATCATGTGAAGTATAGGGGCAGCATTAGACATAAGGATACACATGTCACTCTGGCTGAGTCGAGAAATTTTTTCATGCATAGAGGTGTCATAGTTATCAAATCTAAATCTTTGGAACATTCACAATTTGATATGGACATAGATGATGTATATGTAATGGAGGGACCAAATATCACTTTATAAATGAGATCTAACATGCTTGATTTCATTTCCATGGAGACGTCTTTGGATGTTTTGTAGCTACCATTATCCAAGGAAATTGAAGGAATAGATGCATTTTAAAAATTCATTGTGGAAAAGGCTTCAAACTTGGAACATATTATTTTTTGACTACATGAAGAGAAATTAGAAGTATAAATTAAAATTATTGAGCCTAGGAAGCTCATCAATGTCTCTTGTCCTGCTCTGGTTGTGCAAGTCCTTGGTGATCAAGTAATGTCCAAGGATAAATAATTCATTGTGTTACTGACTCAACTAATAAAGGACTGGGTGAGTGTACATAAATTGTGCACCTAACGGTAGGGTATCTGCACTAAGATAGAATGCATTTTAAAAATTATATAGAAATATATATAGGTCTTGGCTATTAATACATATTATGCTAAGAAAATTTCATAAGGAATGCTTTATCGGAGGTAGCACCTTGAAAAATCCTTGGATTCTACTAAACTAGAGTTCATAATGGTGGATAAAGATAAAGCTTGGGGAAACATTTAACAATGTATTTCAATAGTTTTTATAAGCTAGGGATACCATGATGAATAAACTTTAGGTCTGGTAGAATGAGATAATGCACAACAAATTTATGACAATTCAAGCCCAAAGGACTATAGATAGGCTGGATGATATTGTATCAGATATATAGCTTAAGATTTCAAATTCTATATACTTTTTTATTATCATAGAAGAAGTAGATTTTCATAATTTTATGGTCATTTAGATTCCACTATGCATTTTGCTTACCATGGTGTGAGAAGTACTTGATAATTAGAAAATGCTCAAGCATGAAATCTCATAGGTTGAACCAATTATTATGTATATCATATATGAGCCTAAGTTCATTCCACCATAGGATCTCCAAGTAATTTTTTAGAAGATAAATCTAGATATAAAGGTGCAGTCTAGGTAGCCACAACCTACATAGTAGGTAAATGCACAGTTCAAGTTTTGCAGTTTAAGAAAAAAATTCTACTTTGTAAAATAGTCACAAACATTTGAAGTGGGGCCAGGTTGGTTAAATATCCATAAATTAAATGACCACCTGGTTATACTACTCTATGTAAAACTAAAAATGGTGGTTGGCAATTATGAAAAACCAAAAAAACTAGAGTGATTACTGCCACTTTTGTAAAAGGTTAATCTTTTCTAGCTTTAGCCGAGATCAAAGTTTAGATTCTGTCTTGAGACAAAATAATAGTTTAAGTCCATGAAAGTGTTATAAATGGAATAGGGACATGTGCATAGGGTATAATTTTGTCATCTATATGATCTTTTGGATGTCTTCAGCGTTGTTAGCCAAGTGGTAGATATAAGAATGCCATGACTCATTTCTTTTTGTATGCCAAAGAGCTGTAATGTAAAGAGATAGAGCCATGTAAAAAAATATATATATAGTTCTCTAATATAATGTAATATTGTTTTGATGTGTGATATATATTAATATACTATATTTTTTATTGTTTTCCTAAGATTATTTTACCTATGCATAGTGCATAGTGTTTTCTTTGTTTTTTTTTAGCTTGTTCTATCTTGTATTATGATGCTTATGATCTAGAATTCCTAACACCATGTTAGTTTGTATTTATATTTTTTGTGGTATATAAAATTGAATATTGTGTAAATTCACTCATTCTATTATGATTCTTTTCTAATTATTTTTGTGTAGGATATACCTATAATTTGCATGTTCTAAGTAATTTCTAGGAAAATTTGCTAACATTCCTTCAACATACACATGATTGGAATTTTATTTCAAGGTATCTCTGAGGAGATACCTTAAAATTATTTTCATTACCTTTTAGTGTACCCTAATTCATGTTTTTAAGGTATAAAGTATCTCATAGGAGAGAATTTTAAACATGCATTTATAGTGATTTCAATGGGTATCCTAGTAGATACCTTTAAAATGCACATGATTGGAATTGTCTCTCAATATGTCTCTTACAAGATACTTTGGAGGGACTTGTAATACCTTAAATTTTTCCATTATTCATAAAGGTATCTCTTAGGATATACCTTCAAAGTATCCATGAAGGTACTACAATTATTTTTAATTTATGTTGTTGGGGATATATAGTTAGTTAGTTTCCCTTTTATTTGTGTGTTTCTCTTTCTTTGTTGTTTGTTTCCCCTTTCATTGTTTCTATTTCCCAAAAAAAATTCCATTGGCACAATTTGTTTTTTTTACATGCTAGATGTCCACACATTGGCCCTCCTTAACTTTAAACTATCTACTGATAGATAGTTATATGTCCCACTCCCCTTGAAATTAATGTCCCGGTGTTCCATATTGCATGATCCCCTATAAGGAACACTATAAATATCTTATGAGACACTCCTCAAGTGTTTTTGTCACCTTTATAATTTATGGGAACCTAATTTAAAAAAATATATATCTTGATGATCAAATTTATTAGGCATTTGCCTCAAAAACTACTTCATCATACTTTTTGTTTTGACCACTTTCCTCTAGAGAATTTTTACTTTATCTTGTGGGCTATTGTTTCCCAAAAAATGACCCTTCAAGAAAATTATCGTTGATTTAAAAAAATCTTGCATCTAAAGCCTCCTACCATCATATGTATCAAAGATCCTAAGCTAACATCTACAAAGAGAATTATGAGTAAAACATCGACCAAGGTAGAGCTGAATTGATTGCTCAACATACATAGCACATAGAAGAACACTAAAAGCAACACAGGGCATATACATTACAATGGAATATTCATATAAGACATTTAGAGGGGAAAATATACCATCCCCTTATTCAATTAAATATTCTATAGAGTTCATGGACATAGTGTTTGATGCTACCATATTTAAGGATATGTACAAGAACTATTCAGACTTATGGGACATCATTGATCCAATGGATGTATTTTCATTAGGAGATGATATGACACTTACAAATAGACAATTCATCAAGGAAACACTATCTTTAAAATTCCAAAGGTTACATTTTATTGTCTCTAAACTAGAGGTGATGTTGTGCATCGACCTTCTATAAGATTTATTTTTCTTAGGAAGGATATCATAGGATGCCTTCATCACTTCAAAAATAAGATAGTTGTTGTACGCATATCGGGACCCAACTTATAAATTTATTTATCTTTGTGCATACTTGATGCTTATTTTAACAAACATACACTGGTATAATTTAATGAAAAAAATCTCAATTAAGATGGCATTCTCTGCATGGTTGTTCCCAAACTAAACCATTACATAAAAGGAGAAGAAATCAAAGTGAGAGATTCCTATTGAAAAATTAATAATGGGCATACACATTGGCATGAAACTTATCAATTTAATATATGGTATTCCAAGTATCCATTTTGTTAATTTAGCATCAATTTAATATTTGGTATTCCAAGTATCCATTTTGTTAATTTAGACAAGGTGCCATTATTACAGATGATGCTTACCCATGATGCTACATATGCCCTGGGCAAGATAATTAGCTTCTACCTTAGAGAGTAGATAATCAACAAGGAAAATCATCCCATGATTTTGAGAAATTTTTATAGGATGTCCTAATTACTTGATGCAATCATGGGAACCTATTATGAAGACCTTGGATAATTTTGGACTCTAGACATAGACTATGAGAAGAATAAAATTTGTGACCATTATCAGTGTATGCATATATACACCTATACCAATCATATGGTTAAGATATCTAAAGATGTCTATCCATAGGTTTGAAAAGATATTCATGGCTTGCCCATGCCTAGGATCAGGACAAATATTTTAAAAAACTTGGTAGGAAAAGGGGATTATTTTCTCTACCCAAATTTCATAATAATCATGAATTGGGGGAACAAAGTTAATCCTTTGTGTCATCCAAATTTTATACTAGATAATCTAGTTGAATAATAAATCACCTTTTAGTTATGGTGGAGTATTGAAGAGGACCTATCAAAGCAAAAGAAAGCCTTGTATTTTGGCCACTTTATAACAATTTGTAGAATGGTTTTTACCATGAGGAAGAATATTGTAGAGGTGGGTAGAAAGCACAAGAGTTATCCTTTCCCTATACTTCAACATAGAGATTGGGTTCCACATGGGATGATTCAAAAACACATACATCAATTCAACATCCCTTATAACCATGTTTCTTATCCATATGATTATTTTTTTCTTAATCCAAAGTTTGATGAAGATGTTTTGGAGAGAGCCATGGTCATTAGATTGAAGGATGATCATTTAAGAATGATCCAAGATGATCTCATAGTCACTAAAGAGAATTAGATAGTAAGAAGGATTTATAAAGGAAATGGGAGCATTCTCACTTCTGGAGAGGATAGTTTGAGGAGAAATTTAAAGACCAATCATCTTCCTCCTCCTAAAGACTCCCTTTGAAATTAAAGATAAAAGTTGTGAAGAGAGAGTCTAAGTTGATTAAACCAAGAATGAGTAGGGGATCACATGTAAGGTATCCCATCAATTTGGATTCTAATGAGGAAGAGAAAACATAAGAACAACTGACTATAAACACCATTCAAGTATCTACTACTATTCCCCATGTATAAATTGCTTCATTTATTTGGATAGAAACATCAGAAGTAGCAACATCAACATCATAAGGATCCTTTACACAAATAAAGGCCCCATTGGTTTATATGACGAAGGTAAGGATTCCTACATGTAGTCCTACATTGTAAACATCACAAAGCTTGATTAAAAAATTTCAACAAGAAGAGAGGGTGATAATCAAGGATATTGAGGATGATTCTAATAAGGAAGCAGAGTTGGAAGTAGCTAAGGCCATGAGCCTCTAGATAGAACCCATAGCACCAACTTCTCTAGACACTCAGCCTTTTGTAAGTTTTCCTTTATCTTTTTTACCCATTTTTGGCCATGTTTCAATTTCTTCTATATTTGGATCACCTTGGGTAGAAGTACTTACTTCCACATTAATTAATACTAATACAATTGATCCACTCCCCACTTCCATTACCACCTCCATCCAACTTACCATGTCAATCCTTTAAATCCCTATTCACACTTCCACTATTAGAGCCTTAAAGAAAAATAAGGTGTTTAGGAAGGTGTAGATTGCATTATCCACCTCACAAATTCATGTCCAATCTATACAAATTTTTGTTTCCATCCCTTTTACCACCTCATCCCAAGATACCACCTTGCCAAGTTATATTAAGGAAAGGAAGAACAAGCCACAATTAATTATAGTTCATCCACTCCCTCAATTTGGAGGAGTGGATTGGTCCAAAATCATCTAGCCTTCCATACCTGATGTCCTTCTTAAGGCCCAGAGGAAATAGCTAGTTCAAGAGGAGACTAAGGTAGAGGTTATGGTTACATCTTTTAATGCATCATAATTAGACATCCCTCCATGGGAAATGGATTTAAGAAGCAAGGCATCGTAAATGCCTAGCTTCAAGATCATCAAGCTTCCTTTTGTTTCTATTCTATTCAATGCACCATATGGAAGTATATAGAGGATGAGAAAAAGGAAGGTGGAGGATGATAAAGGTACCAAAATCATCCTTGAAGAAGGTCATGAAGTGTTCTCCCTCATTAAAAGGTAGAATAGACAACCAGGAGAGTCCTTATACCTTAAAAATATAGCAAACCTCACCTAAGCTCATAAGGATGCCATTATTTCTATCCATGAGGGAAAAAAGATGGATCAACAAGAGCTAGAGGCCCAAGTTGAGTAATTGAAGGAGTAGGTGAAAATAGTACACATTTTTATACGTATAGAAATAGAAGTCCAATAGGTAGCCTCTAGATATTACAATTCATTAGAAGCAATGGAGTTTATGAAGGAAAAAATGTCCTTCTATATGAATAACACCAATAATTTTTATAATAATTTAATAGAGGACAATGTCAAATTGAAAATTCTTATGACATTCATAATCAATAAGTTATATAGTCATCTAGATTTAATGATGACATTAGAGGAATATAATGCCTTAAATTTGGTAATCGTAAGGAAAGAGGAGGCAAATGAATGGTTATATTTAGTTATGTCCTTAATCCCTAAGTACCAAGGTCATGAGGTGCAACTTCTCTAGATCTTGCATGATTTGAAGTTTTCCAAGGTAAAACACTCCATAAGAAAATTGATCAACATGATCAATTTTTATAAGCTTGTAAAAAAAGTGATGGATAACTTCAAATTTATTCTATAGGACTTAAATTTGGAGAAGATAGAGGAAAAGTTATGTGCTACAAGGAAAAAAGACACTGAAGTTAAGATATTCAAGAATAACTTTCATTTGACTAAGGGAAAACATGAAAAACTCCTTGCCTAGGCCATTAGGAATCATCAACCACCACTGATGGATTTAAATATTATTTAATAGTATCATGCCACAATACATGAAGTATATCAAGATAATGAGGCTAATAAGAAACAATCTATCGAGGCTTTGACATTCATAACTTCTACTACTGCCACCTCAACTACCACACCACCCAAATTACACGTAGGAGTTTATATGATATAGCCTTGAGGGTAAGATCTTTTGCATGTATGATTTTTTAATGGAGGATATATTTAGCCTTTTTATTGTAAAATTGAATTTATATTTTGTACATATGCACATGTTACATAGTTTTGAAAAATTAATTTATTTAATTGATAACTACATATTGTTTCTTATATGGTTTTATGCCATAATTAAAACTACATGTTATAACTACTTCATGTAATCACCTTGAATGAACTTAGAGGATGAGGTGACCCCTTCCCCAAGTCTATAATAACATCAATTTTGATCTTCAGTGAAGTAGTTGAGTATTTATTTCCAATTTTTGTGTAATTAGTTGTTATTTCCATGGTTGTGTGTTTTACTAATATTTAGTGTGTAGTAGATGTGAATAGACTCTTGATTATTTTTTATCAATATGCTAATTTATAGATGTGCAGTAGATATTTAAAGATTGGTAACTATGTTGAGTAATATAGTTGAGTTCAAGTGCTTTCATATTTATAGATGTGTACTAGTGCTTTCATTGGTGTAGTTTTATGGTGCTATCTAAGATAATTCACAAGCCCAAGCCAAGTTTACATACATTTTTATCAAGACCTATTATTATATTTTAGTCTTTGGGTTTTTTGTTCAAATATTTTGTTTGATGGATTTTAGTCTTCAAAATTATTATTTACGACTTTGGGTCTTCAGACATTTTTGTTTAAAGTTTTCACATCAGATATTTTGTGTGAACAAATGTTCTAATTGAATTGTGCAAACAAGAGTGGATTTCCCCTTCAAGGTATCTCTTAGGAGATAAATTCTAAATAGGGATAGGAGAGCGACAAGATTGGATTTCTCCTTCATGAAAGGCACTATTATATGCCTTAGATGAAGCAGTCTAGGATATGAAGGGGAACATCAAACAAATAATAATAACCCAAACTTACTTTAAAGCTTCACCCCAATAAGAAAATAACATAAGAACATCTACAAATGTAGAGAAAATAAAATGAAGTAAACCAAAGAACCCTCAACTAATCTTATGTAAAAACGAATTCAAATTCAAAGAGAGCCTTTATTTAGAATTTACATGGAACCACATATAAATATGCCATAGACTTAGTAATAAACATGACCAAACCTTATTATAAAGATCCATGCTTTGTCCATTTTATGTCTGAGACCCCCTTTCATACTTTATATTATTCATGTGGTCTAATCTTAATCTAAACTTAAAGTCCTTTTGTTATGTTACCAATTTTTGGGTTTTATATTTTGGACTTATCTTTTCTGGGATTTTATTCAAGAATTCAATCAAGACTTACACAATTCAGGAATTCTTTTGGAAATTTTGTCCATAGCATCTTTCCTAAAATAAATTGCTTGATACATTTTCTCCATGACATTTTTGATGAAAGTACTCTTCAAGATTTTTGAAAGTAGCCTTCAGGCATTTTGAAAGTACCCTAAGGGATTTTTTGGAAATACCCTTTGGCATTTTGTCCTAGGCACTTTGACCTTTCAAAATGACCCTTCAAAAAAAAATTTAGACATTTTTTCCAACTCAAAAAGCCCAAAATAATTTAACACAACAATATTTCCAATGTAAATTTTGTAAAACAATGACCCTAAGGGCACATACCCTTTGGGATTTGTGCAGCTTACCCTTTGGGAGTTTTGGTAAAGGATAATTTACCTATAGAATTTCATTTTATCCTTTTTTAAATGTGGCCCTTTGCCCTTTATGATTATCCTTCAGCATTTTTGGAATGGCCCTTTGTCCTCCAAATTTACCCTTCAGGACTTTTGTCCCAAGCCCTTTCCTTGATGAGAAGTGCCCTTCATACCTTCTGAAATAACCCTTTGGGATTTTTGAAAGTACCCTTTGGAATTTTTGAAAGTACCCTTTAGGATTTTTTAAAGTACCCTTCAACCTTTTTGGAATGACCCTTTACCCTCTAGAATTACCCTTCAGGACTTTAGTCCTAGACCTTTCCTTGATGAAACATGCCCTTTGGACCTTTTGAAAGTGCCCTTTAGCTTTTTTTGCAAATACCCTTCAGGATTTTTGTCATCACCACTTTGGCCTACAAAATAATTTTATCAAGACAATTTCCCCAAGACATTGATTTCCTAAAACTTTTTTTATGCCACAGTCATTTTATCATGTTGAAAACTTTAATCTATGTCAGTTGGTTTAAGCTTTTATATGTTCTTGAGCCCTAACTTTAATATTTCTTATTGTCTATAGGAACCAATCTCGCTCACTGCCAAGTGACATTTTCCAATTTGGAGATCATCCACACTTGTTTTGGTTATACATTATTATAGACTCTCATTTGATTTAATGGACATGTTTTTAGATGATCATGGTTTTGTCCCTTCCAATGTTGCTATGAATTTTTGATTGTGTTTCTATATTGTAGGTTCAATGGAATTTTATTTGGAAATGAACATGCTTGGATTATTTCAAAGGTATCTCTTATGAGATATCTTAAAGGGCCTTGAAATGCCTTACATTTTAATTTCAAAGGTCCTTTCAAGGGATTTGATATAACCATGAAACCTTTTTATTTGGTAAGAACCCTGATGCACACGATTGGAAATTTCTTTCGAGGTATATCTTGGGAGATACCTTAAACATGCACATGATTTGAATTTTCTTTCAAGGTATCTCCCAAGAGATACCTCTAAGGGACTTAGATTACCTTATATATTTATTTAAAATGTCCTTGCAAAGGATTTGATATAACCATGACAATATTTTATTTATAAAGAACCGTGATGCACACTATTAGAATTTTATTTCGAGATATCTCTTAGGATATACCTTGAACATGCATATGATTTGGAATTTTATTTCAAGGTATCTCCATTCAAGGGCCTTAGAATACCTTCCATTTTGATTTAAAAGGTCCTTATAAAGGATCTAATATAACTATGGTACCTTTTTAATTGGTAAGAACCCTGATGCACATGATTGTAATTTTCTTTTGAGGTATCTGTTAGGAGATACCTTGAACATACACATGATTAGAATTTTATTTCAAGGTATATCCTAGGAGATACCTAGGAGGGCCTTGGAATACCTTCCATGTTTATTTAAAATAGCCTTGCAAAGGATTTGATATAACCATGACAAATTTTTATCTGGCAAGAACTCTGATGTACACTATTGAAATTTTCTTTCAAGATATCTCCTAGGAGATACCTTGAACGTGCACATGATTATAATTTTATTTCAAGGTATCTCATAGGAGATACCTCTAAGGACCTTGGAATGCCTTTTATGTTGATTATAAAGGTCCTTACAATGGATTTGATATAACCATGACACCTTTTTATTTTACAAGAACCCTGATGCACATGATTGGACTTTTCTTTCAAGGTATCTCCTTGGAGATACCTCGAAGGGACTTAGAATACCTTCCATGTTAATTTCAAATGTCCTTGTAAAGGATTTGATATATCCATGACAAATTTTTATTTTGTAAGAACCCTGATACAAACTATTAGAATTTTCTTTCAAAATATCTCCTAGGAGATATTTTGAACATGCACATGATTATAATTTTCTTTTAAGGTATCTCGTAGGAGATACCTCAAAAGAAAATTCAAATTGTGTGCATCAAGGTTCTTTTCAAATAAAAAGGTTTCATGGTTATATCAAATCCATTGAAAGGTTTATAGATCTTAAATTTGACACTCTCATAGCTATCATTTGACGTCTGTGAGGTTGTCATTGATATATATGAGACCATTAAATTTTATCCTCTTATGCAGAGACATAGAGACTCATTCAGGTAGACACCATCTCCAAACACCAAGACTCATTAAAATTATAGTTGGATGAGTTAATTCAATAGAACTCTCATGATAGGGTTGCAAAGCATTTGAAAGAAAAAATAATAAACTACTCCTATGAATACCAACTTGGTGTTCATGACACAATGTATATCAGGGCCTCCAATTTCACAAAAGTATTAGCCAGGTTGAAAAAACATAATATCAATATTGAGGATAGATTACCTAGAGATAATAAACCACCATGTGAGACATGGAAAATGGGACCCATGAAATACTAATTGTTATCTAGACCCTCTTATAGGCCCCCTTTAGATCAGACACAAGCAGAAGTACAAGAACCTCAAGTGCAAGTTGTGCAAAGGTCTAAGAAAGAATAGATTGGAAGTAAGCCCTGGTAAGGGGGAATCATCCTTAGCTCAACCCAGTATATTAGAGTCCCTAATTGAGTTTATTGGTATGTTAGCACTAGCTCCTAATGAGACAATGAAGGATGAACTCAAAGTACTTGTTAATGACTATGGATCAAATGAAGAAGAGGGACAAGTAGAATAACCTCAAGCCCAAGATGAAGAAGTAGAAAAGGAAAAGGAGAAGAAAATAAACTTGGACCTAGTTCCAGTTGCACCCCTATAAAAGAGGAAGGTCGAGTTAGCCTTGGTCCTTGTTAGAAAGAAGAAACCAAAGTTAACCTTCACTCATATTTTGAGTGAAGTTAACTTTTTCAGTGACAAGAATCTTATTTATGGACCAATCATCCCTGAATGGTTCCTATATGGAAAAATGCAAAATATTCTAACCCTAAACCATTCATGGGCCATGATAAAGGTAGTCAACATCATTATCTAGTATGAAATCAAGCCATTGATAGTTGCTTTGATGAAGGAAGAGAAAGAAAGAAAGATGATAGCTCCTGGGACCTCAAGTAGCACACAAATGGAGACTCCAAAACCTCCAAAAAAATAGAATCATTAGTCAGTGTGAAATTAAACCTAGAAACTATAGGATTGGAAAGAGTGACAATTAAGAAATCCATGATTGGTGTTGAAGATCTTAATTTTCAAAAATTTGAACCATTTGTTAACTTAACTCCAATAAGAGGTCAGGGACCTGGTGAAGACCCAATCCATGAAGAAGATATATTTGGATTAATTGATACTCACTTTTCTCAACTAAAAGTAGACATCAAAGGCATGTATAAAAAGATAGAGAACCTATAGAAAAAAAATATTGAGAAGCAATTTATTCTTTCATTCCTTTAGGAAATTATAAATATGTTTGAGGCATCTTTTTATGATATGTTTAATTCATTGAAGATAATGAATGCAAGATAGTTTCCACTAGACTAGATAGATATAGTAGATAAAAATTTAATATCCCAAGGGTAGAATTTAAGGGATAAATTGAAGGAGTTAATCAACATACTGGTCAAGGGTCAAATTACTAGTTTCAAAATAATTAGTCTATCCCATTTAAAAATAATCAAAGGATTAGTTATTGACAAAATCCAAGGTTTGAGTACATGGTCAAGAAACTTGGAGAGGATCCTAAGAGATGATAAGGAGATGATGGATAGAATTGAACAACTCCTTATAATCATGATCAGTAAAACTAAAAAACTCAACTCCCTAATTATCATTGTAGATGATGAATGCAAGCATAGAGTCACCTTAGTCATGTAAGAAGTAAGAAGAAAGAGCCAAGGCAAGTCTAGGATTGAAAAAAACAAGGTCATGAATATGATCTTAACTGTATAGTAGATTGTTGAGGTAAGAACATCAAAGAAGCCATGTCAAAAAATGATATGGATTTTGAAGACTTGGCTAACCAGGTAGATGAGTAACTCCTAGAGCCAACTGTCAATTTAAAACTTATCAAAGAGAAACACCAAAAGTCCATGAGGATTATTCAGCAACAACAAGGGAGTTATTTAGTACAGGGACCACCAGATAGCTATTAATATTTTATTTTTATAGAAACTTTTTAATCTCTAAAAATGGAATATTATTTATAAAGGCACGTGTATTTTGTTAGCACATTTCCTAGAGGTCAGTTTATTTTGGAAAGTTTAGTGTATTTTTAAAAAATTTGTAAAAGGATAACTATCCTTATACATGTATCAGTTGATGCAACTAATTGGCATGCTTCCTTAGAATCTCTATTGTAAAAAGGGGAGGTAGTTCTTAGAACCAAATTACTTTGTAAACTTTCAAAAATTAATATAAAAAAATAATTCTACAAAGATTGTCTAGTATTTTTTTGTGTGAAGTGTTATATGGTTTCTCTCTCAGTTATCTAGTTCTACTTTCAGATTTGAATGGTTCTCATGAATTATCAATGTGTACATTTGATTGTATAGTTCTTAACTTGTGTTAATGCTAGGTTAATTGAAGGTTCCTTAGTTTGCTTCATTTTATTATCTCTACATTTGTAAATGTACATTTTCTATTTACTTATGAGAAGTTTTTTGATTACCTATGAGAATGACACATGCCACTCTTGTAACCAACCAAAATTATATGGCCCTACCTAGGAGCTTTCCATGAATAGAAAGATTTCATGTGGCAAGTTTCTCAATCAAATATGATGTCCTTTTAGTTTGAATACAAGCATGTCTTGGAATATTCTAGATGAACCTTGAGATCATTGATAAAATTTTCATCTCTTTTGGCATCTTTATTCAAAATACATATCTACTCTTCAAGTGCCTTGATCATAGCCTTCCACTGTTGATTCTCTTTCTTCAACTATTTATCCATCTTTGTACCTATTCATAATCTCCTTCAATGATAAACTAGATGAAGTCCACTCACTTTCATATTCATTATAAGCACTCTTGACACCACATAGGTCTTTGCAACATGCCCATACCAATAATATCATCCATCAAATGCCTCCCTTATCCAAACACTAAAGAACCATGTAAGAATATTGAGGCTCATTGAATCACACTTTGTCATTATCATTATAGTACACATGACACCTCATCAACATCCTTGGTCACATTAGAGATATCATTGACAAACCTCCAATATTTTCCCCCTCATTTTTAACTAGAAAAAAAATATTAATAGAATTAATACAAGGAACCAAAGAATTTGAGAGTTTATCTATTGTATTCTTTTGTGTGTCTTATGTGATTTTTGATTCTCGCACTTTTAGATGGCTAATAGTTTCTTTTCTGCAAGATAATTTGGTAATAACACACATTAATTTGTCATCTTTGGAGGAGAACTCAAGGATCCAAACTCAGTTGAATATTCAATTCCATGAAATATTCACCTACAATTGTTTAAGGGACTCAAAAAATATGTTGATAGTAAAGACATTGAATTAATAAGGTCTTGCATATTCAAATTTCATAAGATCTTGTTGTGTTTGAAGAATTATTTTAGTTTCCTCCTTACTCTTTTCATCCCAACATCTAATAGGTTTAGTAATTGATCTTAAATTCACATATTCATAAGAGTTATCCTCACAACTAGAGGTCTTGTCTAGATACAAGCATCCCATAGCCTCAAATCATTCCAATGTCTAGATATGAATCAAATCTAATCAATCTAATTTCAACTAGGTGTTATCTGGGTTGCTAACAAAAATCAAAGGATATTTTTTAGTCTTTTTTGTTGCAAGGGAACTTTCTTTTCTGCCCTACCTTAGTCCCTTTTTTGAAATTTTTAAACATGAATCACTTTAGATTAATGCTCATTATGTATATCCATTTATTTGTTTAAGATTTAGGGCTTATACTAAAAAATACAAATCAATTTAAATCATAACAAATTTAGGTAGATTGTGTCACTACTATATTCCTATTGTCCTTATAGCAGGGCAAGCTTGCAAACTAGAAGGTGGTAAGTTGTAACCACATAATCTCTCCAACAAAACTGAGTAAAGTCCCAAGGTGTCACTAACATATTCCTATTATCCCTATAATATGAGAAATGTTATTCTATTGTTTGCATTACATCCTTGACATAGACACACATCAATAGTCTGGAAGGACTTGTGGACAAATTTGAATATTCTCAACCTACTATTTCTTGTCATGCACTTGTAAGTATTCGTACTCTCCTAAATAATAAGGTGGTTAGTTTCTTCAATAAATAAAAGTTGACTATATTTATTTACTCTTGGAGTACACATAAATTCATCAACATTAAGTTGGCTACTCAATTGGACTATTTCATTTACCCAACTCTAGAATTTCAAATACTAATTACATGTGGGTGTATAGTCAATTGTTATGGTAAATGCCATAGCATAAAGCTATGGGAGACTACTTATTATATTATCTTATGTTTTCTATTATCATGGATGGGACTAACATTTTTTTGGATTGTAATAGATCACCACTTTATGCACAATTGAGATGAATTTTGAGTAACTATTAATTCTCGTTCATTTAGAAGTAAGGGAATTTGAACAACATGGTTTATTGGCTAAATCTATGCAATTGGTTATTTTTCACCAGATGATAAAGATGATAAAAAAGGTGCAAAGCAATTATTATGTGACTATTTTCCATAGAATTTAAACCAAACAAGGAGTCTACCCATATTGAATTACAACTAGTAGAGTCTACCCATTTTTAGTCTTATACACCCACTTGACTCCTTTGACCTCTTTTCCTATTGAAATGGGATTTACAAAAGGGCTCACTACTACCTAGGCCAACCTAGGGCCTCCCTGAGCTTGACACACATTCTTAAAAATTGTACTATTTTTTATTAAAATTTTATTGAAATATTTATAGTAAGAGCATTTAGAACTATATTTATTGTATTATTTTATAAAATTTTTGTGTTAAAATTTAAAAACATTGTTTGCTTGAACAATAGTCATGTGCATGATCCTTCAGTAGAAGGCTCATTGACATCATAGCTAGGCATGCTCTAGTAGGAAAAAATATTACAATAATACAAGTAGACTATCTGAATCTTTGTGATTTCATAACATATTAAGGTGATAAACAATGAATAAAAGGGCTAAGTCAACACAAATAAATCACACGTTTTAGATAGAGTAAACAAATATATTGAACACTATTAAGATTAAATACCTAAGAATAAGGATTTTTGCACATTTTAGATAGAGTAAAAAAATATATTGAACACTATTTAGATTAAACAACTAAAAATAAGTATTTGTAGAAATGATAGTAACAAATATGGTCAATGCTTTAGATACTCTACAACCTACTCTGTTCTGATCTATCAGTACTCTACAATGTATGTTAAGAAAAAACTAATAATATGTAGGAATAGGAATATATCTGGGTAGATATGTTCAATGGTTTTTGCTCCTCTTTAAAATGTGTTAAAATTATGAACCTATTTTTCAAAGCAAATTTGAATTTTAAATTCGTTGGGGATTTCCGTGTATTTTTGGACACAAATGCACCTCGGGGTAGTCAAGGCGAATTGAAGGTGAGTGATATATATATATATATATATATATATATATATATATATATATATATATATATCATATATATTTAAAATATATAATATATAATGTAATATAATATACTATTATAATATTATATAATATAATTTAATATTATTATTATTATATAATATATAGTATGTTAATATAGTTATAAATCAAATTATTATTATATATTTTAGTATAACATATTTAATATAAAATATATAATTTATATATAATATTACTCAATTTAATACACACACACACACACACATATCATGACATATAATGTATGTATATATGTATTAGTGAGAGGGGTTGTGTGTGTGTGTGTGTGTGCATGTATATATATATATATATATATATATATATATATATATATATATATATATATATTCTCACACACATACACATATCATGATGTATAATGTATGTATATATGTATTGGTGAGAGTGGTTATGTAAAGTGAAAGAGTGTAAAATTATAATTGATAGTTAAACCTAGTAATTCCAAACCTTTGAAAATGTTAACATATTAATTAAAATCATATTTAAAGATAATTATGGGCACAGATTGATCATGATTTGAATCACCATGCAATGATTTAGTCTATGATGGCTTCCATTCTGCATGTAAAGAGAAAGCCTCTTAGCATGTAATCTCTACGTCAAAATTGAAACTCCCTTGGTTTTGATCAGGGTGCATCTATATTTGTTGGATAAGGAGTTCAACTATGGCTAATCATAGTTTGTCTTGGTGATTACAATGGAAAAAATGCTTTTGTTGCAATGGCACTAAAAAAATTAAAAGTGACCAAGAGAAATTTTGAGTTTATAAATTAGATAAAAAATTGAAGTGGACATATATGTTCCAAGGACACCATGTATTCCAGTGCATAGAGCATAGAGCACCATAATTGATGTACATCAAGTCCAATTAGAAACACCAACATAATTGGTTTATATCAAATCATTCTCCTCATCTAATTTAAGTTCTATTGCATGAGTACCATAGGATCTGCATTAGTGTGGTTGAGTAGTAGTGTTAGTTGGACCATCTCCATGTTCACTCTCATAAGCATCAGTAGGGAAAATTGGTTCGTATGTTACACAAGGGTGTCAATAATTGCATTAAGTGAATGTAATCTGTCAATCTCTACAACATCCTTCATTGTAGAGGGAATTATCTCAAGCTGAAGTTGTTATTTAATATATATTCTCATAGGTTGATTAGGCACATGATATGCACCCAACCTATCCTATCAAAAGCCTTTTTATTGGCCCTAAAAACTCTTAATAATAAAATGAAAAAAGAATTTCATTTAGGATATTAAAATTGCATTAAATTTTCTTCATAAAATATGAAGGAAACTCATTTTTTTTAGAATGTGGGACATCATAACCATGAACCATTAGTCCCAAAAATTCTTTCTTAACAATGAATGGTGTAAATAGTGGATTGAGAAATGTTTGAATTACATTAAAAGTGGCACATTGGTTTTTGGATTACTGAATAATGAGATTTTTTTTCTTTTTTTCTTTTTAATCTCTTAAACTAACCACTAAGAATTTGACATTATCATATTGTAGTAATTACATCTCTCTTTATATTCAGATCCCCATATGTCAATTTCACATGTTACAATTTAATCAAATTCACCTACAGTAAGGTAGGGGTCTCATGTTGGGGGATTACTGACTATTTTTTAGGGCATGCTATTGATAAATTGGAGGACTATTTAATCTAATTTTCAGTCCTACATTCTTTCAAAATTTGTGCAATAAACATTGCTAAAAAAAATATGAATATTTTACTTTAAAAAAAATTATTTGAAAATAAATAAATAAATATGATTGGATACAAAACTACATTTGGAAACAATGAATTCATATTATATGAAATAAAAAGGTTCTAACATTAGATTACAAAACCTTCAACTCGCTTCAAATTAAAAAGCCTCTATGGGAAGCTTTACAAATATGGGATCAAATGCAATCTGTAAATCAACCTTTGGGATTTTAGAAGTTGGATCTTCATTTAATTTTAGGGGTGAAATGGGATATAAGAAAGGAGAACAAATAACATGGAATGAAAATCTAATCTAAGGTGATGTATCGATAAATTAGAAACATTAACCTATAATTACATAAAATAGATTATATCCTAAAGCATCACAGACCATAAAGGAGCATAAAGCATGAACTACAATCTATTATGTGAGCAAAGACCCAAACTATAGAATAAAAAGAAAATAAATAATAGACATAGATAGTTTTCCACTCTAAATAACATAGAACATCACATCCTCATCCAATCACATCCATGAGGTGTACCTTCTAAGGTTGAAAAATGAAAAAGTTTTCTAACTATCACTACTCCTAGTCTATTACAATGGTTGGTTATCATTTGTCTGTATTCCGACTTTTGTAAATAGGTGCATCAAATATGTGCATCTTAGTAACTATACATTATAAAAAATTGAGAACAAGGCCATGGTATACATGAGTCAAAAACACTAACCAGTCTTGTCTATGAAAATTGATGAACATATAGCTAGTTCACTTTGTGGCACTTGTAGTTAGAAACACCAAGAAACACATCTCACAGTCAAACTTCAAAATTAAAGTTAGTAAGTAAATTATCATTTTTGTCTTATAAACTAGATAACTAAATGAAAGGATTTGAGTGGAGAAATAAACTCACCAGGATAGATATTCATTGGCACTTTATCTTAATTTGAATATGTTCAATAAAATAATTGTGTATCACTAATTTAAATTATGGCTCAAAAGACCTGATGGTTAACTAAAATTTGATGGTCATTTTGGAAAGTAGAATAGACTTGATTCCTTTGTATAATTTGTATGTAATCTAACAGTTTGTAAAAATTCTATAACCAAATTCAAAGGGTCACTAAAAATTAATAATTCATATTACCTTAAATTAATTGATTATCTATCTACTTTATTAACAACTATCCTATGCCAAGTGTCATTTACAACATCAAATTTAATGCTTATGGCATGATTTCAACTTCATGATATGTGATTACAAATTTTAATTTAATTTATCCCAAACATAATAATGTTTTATAGATTTTATCTTTGAAGTAATCTACCTTATCTGTTGTGTACATGGTGAAGCATCACAAAGTTTTAAATCCATACATGCGATCACATTTACCCATTTTATGATGTTACGTGGCATTATACAATATGTTAAAGGCATAAAAATTCATTTAATTTTTTTAAAAATTTAATATTATTTCTATACCATTAATAATATATAGATATATTATAGTTTCTATAAATTATCTTGATAAATGAAGTTTTTGTGATTCTTGTATTTAAATATTTTTTTCAAGAGTAAAGTTTTTTGGTTTATATTTTCCAGTTTAAAATTAATTGATTTTACATTGATGTGATTTGGCCCTATAAATTATTATTTTAAAATCACTTCATATACAATTGATAATGATGCATGGATCATTTCCTTCCATTAATAAAATGCACTTTTTGTGATGGAGAAGGGATGCATTATTTAACATTGTTGATATGAGATTATTTTAAGTTAATGCACATTGCCTACCAAACATTATTAATGTTTGATAGATTTCCTCTTGAAAGTAATTTGATGTGTACATGGTGAAGCACCATAAAGTTTTAAATCTGTACCAGTGATCGCATTTTGACCCTGCAATGTTAAATCTCATTTTCATGTTATGTGGCATTATACATTACACTAAAGGCATAAAAATCATTTAATTTTATTAAAAATATAATATTATTTATGTAATATTAAATATATATAGAATGAATTGAAATATATTATACTAAAATATATAATATTGATTTATAACCTATATTAACATATATATTATATGATATAATAATATTGATTAATATTAAAATATATTTTACAAAATATATAATTTATATATAATATTAATCAATAATTAATTATTTTAATATATAAAAATATTATGATATATTTATTATAATATTTCAATTATATTTATTTAATAACTAATATAATTTGTGTTGTGGGGGGGGGAGGGGGGAGGCGCGAATAAGAGGGGTTATGTGAAGCGGAAGAGTGTAAATCAATAATTAAACCTACTAGTTACTCCAAACCCATGACATTGATGTCAAAATAAGTTTATCTTAAACATAATTATGAGCACAATCATATTGAGATTTGAATCACCATGCAGTGCTTTAGTCTATGATGGATTGCATTCATCATGTAAAGAGATAGCCTCTTAGACAATCACTATGTCAAAATTGTAATGAATCCCTTAGTTTGATTAGGAGCATCTTTATTCATTGCATAAAGAATGCCACAGTTGTGGGTGATCAGGTTTTATCTTGGTGATTACAATGGATAAATTGATTTTGTTACAATGATACAAAAGAATTTAGAAGCAACCAAGAAGAATTTTAGGTTTAGAAATATGATAAAAATTTGAAGTGAACATATATGTTTGAAAGACACCATCTATTCCAATGTGTAAACCTATTGTTATATCACCACCACTTTAGTTTCTCCTAATAATTAATAATGTTACATCTCCAAAAAATGTGTATGAAAATCCACTTATTATGCATTGAAGAGCCTAATAATTATTTCTAAATCATTACCATCAATTCTAAAGTAACTTCCATGATGATAATTTTATTTATATTTACATATTTGAAATTCTATAATATTCATTTTATTATGGTCTAGTAGCAAATTAGTGAGAATTTTATAATTCTGATGATCCCCTAGATGTGATCTAAAACCCATAGTAGGAAACCCATCAAGTGTAATTTGTTGGGACTCATATAAGTTGGGGATTGACCAAATATGCTCAAGGGTTGCTTACAAGTGTAGGGAGACTCTGATATGAGTTGACACTTAGCTAAATTCATAATAAAAAGAATCAAAGGCTTTATGAAGCTAGTATTTTTTTGTGAGATGTATTTTTTAATATAGCTCATTGTGGCACCATCATATTCATTATTTGATTGGTATCACATTTTGGCTCATTCAGATTAATAACATTGTAATATGTCTTGATCTTAGTTTTTCATGTATTGGATGAGGCTAATGTAGTGGCCCCAAACTTGAAAATATTTTTTAGTTCAAGGACTTTCATTTCTCGATCACACTCAGGGTCACCCAGTTGTTTCTCATAAGTCATAAATTTTAGTGTCATATAGTGTAGTGGCAAGGGATGAAATGATACCTCCAATGCAAGAGGGTTACGCAAGATGTATTTTGAATCAAACACATAATTTGGATGCCTTTTAGGTTAGTTATTCTCAATGAAAGTGTTAAGGTGTGGAGTCTAAAAGCTTCACCAAGGAGCGCATTACCAAAGTTGCAGGTTTACACAGTCACCGGCATCAATCAGAGAGACCGACGTCAGTCAGGAGCAGTTGAAGAGATGCCAACGTCGGCAGAGGATCGGCCGATGATGGTCACAGGCAAGCAGGCAGGAATCGGCATCGATTACCTATGCATCCAGAATGCTATTTCCGAGGATAGAACCAAGTGTTTGCATGATGAGTTTAAGTCTTAGTCTTAAGTTCACATTTCTATTATTAGTAAGATTGTTTTTAGAGCCCTTGTTCAAGAGGCTTAACTGTTGGTTGTAAGTGCATGCTCAAGTTTCCTAATTCTATATGTAGGAAAGATCTTCTTAGCTTATTATATAGTAGTAGAACATTGTGAATGTTGAAAGAACAATATAGAGTTGTATCAATCCAGGTTGTTGGAGTTGATTTTACTTGAGAGAGAGAGCTCTTGAGGAATAGAGATCTAGAGAGAGATCTTGTGCATCTGAAAGAGGTGTGGAAGAAAGAAGTTTCTTCAATTGTATTCCTTCTGTAAAGAGTTTAATACAAGTTTTCAGTGTGGTTTCTTTATCTCTTGTTCTTTGCTATTTATCATTCTAGTTACTTATCTATCTAATTTAATTCCACGTTTATTACTTTCACAAGTGTAATCATATTTTTGGTTGATCCCCAACAAGTGGTATCAGAGCTCAGGTTCACTAATAGGTGGTTCAGATCTGTGTAGTGTGTATTGATTACAGGTTGCTCACAGGGGTTTCTGCAGGGATTTCTGTTTGAGTGGGAGAAGCAATGGCAGAAGAAAGTAAATTGAGAATGGAGAAGTTTAATGGCAAGAACTATCAACATTGGAGAATGCAGATAGAGGACTATCTGTATCAGAAAGATCTATACTTACCGTTAGGTGGGATTGCAAAGAAGCCCAAGGACATGGATGATGAAGAATGGGAAGTTCTTGATAGAAAGGCTCTGGGGTCTATAATACTGAGTCTAGCATCTACTGTGATATCTAATTTATCACAGGCAAAAACAATGGTAGAGTTGATGACTACTTTAGCAAATTTGTATGAAAAACCCTCAGCTTCTAATAAGGTATATCTTATGAAGCAGTTATTTAATTTGCATATGCAAGAAGGTGGATCCGTATCTAATCACCTGAATGATTTCCATGGAATTGTAAATCAATTAAGTTCAATCAATATTGTGTTTGATGATGAAATAAAAGATCTTTTAATATTATGTTTTTTGCCTGAAAGCTGGCATGGCTTGGTAATGGCAGTTTCTAATACTGCATCTGCTTCAAATATTTTAAAAGTAGAGGATGTTGTTAGTGTTATCTTGAATGAGGAAATTCACAGGAAAAGCATAGAGGAAACATCAGGGAATGCTTTAAATCTTGAGAGTCGGGGAAGGCAAAAAGAGAAGAGCAAGAGGAGATCAAGATCTAAGTCTAAGGTGAGAGGTAGATCCAACTCTAGAAATGGCAGGAGGCCACAATGCTGGAATTGTGGAAAGATGGGGCACATAAGCAGAGATTGCTGGTCAAAGCCTAAGGAGGGAAATCAACACGAAGGAAAGGAAGAGGCAAAGGTTGCAGGTATTGCACAAGATGCTTTAATATTCTCTTTTCATAATAATATAGAATCTTGGGTATTAGATTCTGGTGCATCTTTTCATGCTACCCCTAACAGAGAATATTTCAGTGACTATATCCATGGAGATTTTGGAATAGTGTATCTAGGGGATGATGAGCCTTGTAAGATTATTGGCAAAGGTAAAGTGCAGCTGAAGATGTAGAATGGCAACACATGGATGTTGAGAGATGTGATGCATGTTCCTAGGTTGAAGAGAAATTTGATTTCTGCAGGAAAGTTAGGGGATGAGGGTTGTACAGTAACTCTCACAGCAGAATCTTGGAAGGTGACCAAGGGTGCACTTGTTATGGCCAGAGGTAAGAGAGTAGGTACTCTATATTTATGTAATTGTGTTACTAATATTTCTCCTTCTGTATTATCTACTTCAGATGTGGATGCTAAATTATGGCACTCAAGGCTTGTTCACATAGACGTGTGGGGACCGGCTCAGGTAGCTTCTATTGGAGGATCACAGTACTATGTTACGTTCATAGATGATGCTACAAGAAAGGTATGGATCTATTGTATTAAGAAGAAATCTAATGTATTTTAGACTTTTAAGATTTGGAAAGCTATGGTTGAGAATGAAATAGGCAGAAGATTGAAGTGCTTGAGATCTGACAATGGTGGTGAGTTCTGCAGCTTTAATTTCAACTGGTATTGTTATATGCATAGAATTCGTAGGCAAAGGATGGTTCCAAGGACACCTCAGCAGAATGGAATTGCTGAAAGGATGAATAGAACAATAATGGAGCGTGCAAGGTGTATGAGATTGCATACTGGGTTGCCCTTAGAGTTTTGGGCAGAAGCTGTTGACACTGCAGTGTACCTAATTAACAGAGGACCCTCTACAGATCTGGATGGTGGAATCCTAGAAGAGGCATGGATAGGTAAAAAGGTAGATCTCTCTTTTCTCAAAGTTTTTGGTTGTGAAGCCTTTGTGCACGTAGATAAGGAAAATAGAAAGAAGCTAGATGCTAAGTCTATGAGGTGCACGTTTATTGGCTATGGCTCAGATGATTTTGGTTTTAGATTTTGGAATCTAGGAACTAACAAGGTAATTAGGAGCCGTGATGTTGTTTTCAATGAAAAAGTGATGTATAGTGATCAGATGAAGAAGCTGAATCAATCTAGGCAGAGCAATGGAGAATTGGACGAGGTGACGGTCCAAAATGAGATCGCAGGAAAAAGAAATAATCACTTGCAGGAAAACACAGAGACCGACGTCGGCAGGGTAGGAACCGACGTCAGCATAATAGAAACTGATGTCGGTCATACAGAGACTGACGTCGATAGAATAGGAACCGACGTTGGTCAAGAAGAATCGACGTCAGCCAGTAACAAGTCTGGAGGTGGCCGAGGTCGGTCACTGTCAGAGAATTTGGGTTGACAGTGTGTTGTGAACGAGTCTCAGACACCCATCAGGAGGTCAAAAAGGGTAAGTAAGCCTCCAATTAGATATTCTCCTTCATTATACTATTTATTGCTAATTGATGGTGGAGAACCAGAGAGTTTTGAAGAAGCATTACAGGTGGAGTCCAATAGTCAGTGGGAGCGTGGCATGGTTGAGGAGATGGAGTCCTTGAGAGAAAACCAAACATGGGATTTGGTTGAGTTGCCAGTTGGTAAGAGGACACTAAAGAATAGATGGACCTACAGGTTGAAGGAAGGTGAGAATGGACAGATGAGATATAAGGCCAGGTTGGTAGTGAAAGGATTTGCACAAAATCCAGGTATTGATTTTGGTGATATTTTTTCTCCTGTTGTTAAAATGAATTCTATACGGGTTGTATTGTCTCTGGTTGCTATTGAGGATTTGCATCTTGAGCAGCTAGATGTTAAGACAGCGTTTCTTCATGGAGATTTGGATGAGGATATATACATGGAACAACCAGAAGGATTTGAGGTCAAGGGTAAGGAGAAGTTGGTGTGCAGATTGAAGAAAAGCTTGTATGGCCTCAAGCAAACTCCTAGACAGTGGTATTTGAAATTTGACAGGTTTATGACTGAGCATGGCTACATTAGGTGTCAATCTGACCATTGTGTGTATTTTAAGAGATTGGATAATGGTAGATATATTATTCTATTGTTGTATGTAGATGATATGCTAGTTGCACGATCACACATGCAGGATATCTCTGAGCTTAAAGTGAAATTAGCTCAAACATTTGCCATGAAAGATTTGGGAGCAGTAAAGAAAATCCTTGGCATGAGCATTAAGAGAGATAGGAAAAATCACAAGTTGATTTTGTCTCAAGAGGATTATGTGGACAAGGTGTTGAAATGGTTCAATATGCAGGATGCTAAACCGGTAAGCACACCCTTGGCTGGACATTTTAAGTTGAGTAAAGAATAATGTCCTAATTCACATGATGAGGTAGAGTACATGAGTAAGGTTCCATATTCTTCCGCAGTAGGAAGTTTGATGTATGCAATGGTGTGTACTAGACCGGATATTGCCCAAGCAGTGGGAGTTGTAAGTAAGTATATGGCCAATCCAGGGAAGGAACACTAGAAAGCAGTTTAGTGGATCCTTAGATATCTGAGAGGAACCAGCAGTAGGCATTTGTGCTATGGAGGTTTAGATACTTCTCTACATGGTTATGTAGATTCAGATATGGTAGGTGATTTGGATGGCAGGAGGAGCACCACAGGTTATGTTTTCACTGTAGGTGGAACGGTGGTTAGCTGGATATCAAAGTTGCAGAAGGGTGTTGCCTTGTCAACTACAGAAGCAGAGTATATTGCAGCCACAAAAGTTAGCAAAGAGATGATATGGATGACACGGTTCATGGAAGAGCTTGGAAGGGAGCATGGGAGTTATAGATTATATAGTGACAGTTAAAGTGCAATCCATTTGGCTAAGAATTTAGCCTTTCATTCAAGAACTAAGCACATACAGCTAAGGTACCACTTCATACGGCAGGTATTGGAGGATGGTGAGCTAAAGTTGGAGAAGATCCATACAGAGAAGAATCCTGCTGATATGTTAACCAAACCGGTTACAAAGGAGAAGTTGAATCTTCATTCAACTTTTGTTGGTCTTCATGATTGAGTTGAAGATGGAGGAGATAGAAGATGTTGCTGTACAGGTACTGGTGCAGCTGTTTATCTCCAAGTGGGAGATTGTTAAGGTGTGGAGTCTAAAAGCTTCACCAAGGAGTGCATTACCAAAGTTGTAGGTTTACACAGTCACCAGCGTCAGTCAGAGAGACCGACGTCGGTCAGGAGCAGTTGAAGAGACGCTGGTGTCGGCAGAGGATCGGTCGACGACGATCACAGGTAAGTAGGCAGGAATCGACGTCGGTTACCTGTGCGTCTAGAATGCTATTTCTGAGTACAGAACCGAGTGTTTGCATGATGAGTTTAAGTCTTAGTCTTAAGTTCACGTTTCTATTATTAGTAAGATTGTTTTTAGAGCCCTTGTTCAAGAGGCTTAACTGTTTGTTGTAAGTGCATGCTCAAGTTTCCTAATTCTATATGTAGGAAAGATCTTCTTAGCTTATTATATAATAGTAGAACATTGTGAATGTTGAAAGAACAGTACAGAGTTGTATCAATCTAGGTTGTTGGAGTTAATTGTACTTGAGAGAGAGAGAGAGCTCTTGAGGAATAGAGATCTAGAGAGAGATCTTGTGCATCTGAGAGAGGTGTGGAAGAAAGAAATTTCTTCAATTGTATTCCTTCTGTAAAGAGTTTAATACAAGTTTTCAGGGTGGTTTCTTGTATCTCTTGTTCTTTGCTATTTATCATTCTAGTTACTTATCTATCTGATTTAATTCCACGTTTATTGCTTTCACAAGTGTAATCATATTGTTGGTTGATCCCCAACAGAAAGAGTTATTTTCCTTTAATGCTTTAATCATTTGTAATGAAGATTCTGAAAAATCCCCACCTTGGTTCCTTTACCTTAATTTACAAGTTTTTATCTCAAATACAAATCTTAAGATCTAAAGAAATCTATAAAAGGATTCAACTCTAGTATATAAATTATAATAAATGGGTTGGAGATTATTCTTAGAAGCCTCTAGATTTAGAGGTTTCTAGAGATGAAGGGTGAGAATAGAGAGGATTCTAGAATTGAAGAATTTTAGAATCTTCTTAGGGACTAATTAGGATTAGGTAGGGAATTAAATAGGGATTATGTGGGTAATTAGGATCTAGGGTTTTAATTTTTAATTTGTAGTAGATTATTGAACATTTTCTAATTCTGATGATCCCTTGGATGTGATCCAAAATCCATGTTAGGAAACCCATCATGTGTAATTTGTTATGATGAGCATGATGCTATTTTATTAGAATGAAATTCCTTAAATTATACAAATATACATTTAGATACAATCTATAAATGGAAAGTCTATATATAGAAATACTATATATAATAAGTGTTCTTAGGTAGAATGCTAGTTATGCCCTGGCATAACCATTATTAATTTAGATAAACACATATAATCCTTTCCCAAGAGATCTTTGAGTTACTAGGTATGATTTTGTGTCACTTATTTTAATTACCATTTCAGGGTCAAATTTGTCTCCAAATATTAGTTTGTGATAAAAAACCCATGGTAGGAGACCCATCAAATTTATTGGGACTCTTATAATTCATGGATTGACTAAATATGCTTAAGGATTTCTTATAGGTGTAGGGAGAGTCTAATATGAGTTGACACTCAGCCAACGTCATAATAAGAAGCACCAAAGGCTTTGTGAGTCTAGTATATTTTTTATGAGATGCATTTTGTAATATAGCTCACTGTGGTACCATCATGTTCACTATTTGATTGGTATCATATTTTGGTTCATTCAGATTAATAAAATTTTAAGACGGCTTGATCTCAAATTTTAATGTATTGGATGGGGCTAATGTAGTCACCCTAAACTTTACTAGCTTGTCTAATGCAAGGACTTTCATTTCTTAATCATTCTTGGGGTCACCCAATTATTTCTCATAAGTCAAAAATTTTAGTGCCACATAGTGTGGTGGTAAGGGATGAAATGATACCTCTAATTCAAATGGGTTATATAAGACATATTTTGAATCAAGCACATAATTTGGATGGATTTTATATTAGTTCTTAATGAGATAATTTTTTTCTCCAATGCTTTAATCATTTGTAATGAGGATTGTGAAAAAGCAGGCCTTGGGTCCTTTACCTTGATTTACAAGTTTTTGTCTCAAATACAAATCTTAAGATCTAAAGAAATCTATAAAAGGATTCAAATCTAGTATATAAATTATAATATATGGGTTGGGGATTATTCTTGGAAGCCTCTAGATTTAAAGGCTTCTAGAGATGAGGGGTGAGAATAGAGAGGATTTTAAAATTGGAGAATTTTAGAATCCTCTTAAGGACTAATTAGGATTAGGTAGGGGATTAGATAGGGATTAAGTGGGTGATTAGGGACTAGTGGTGTAGTGAGCCTAGGAATAGGTTAGTGTAGGTGGGTAGGTGGGCCATGGGAATTTAAAATTGCATAATAATAGATAAGGGATTAGGATAAGATAATGGGGATTTAAGATATTAATTAATTGAGTGGTAGGGATGGATAAGGTTAGTAGATGGAAAATAATGAAGGGAGACTTTAGATAAATAATTAATGAGTTATATCTGAAAGGTATTCTATGGGGGCTAAAAATTGAGTCAAATCTCTATTAGACAATTTAATCATGTAATTTAATGAAAAAATATGAATAATATTTTTTTATTAGAATAATTATAATAAATAATTGTAAATATTTTTAGATTAAAAAACTATCTAAGTTTATTATTTATTTTTATTTATGTTTAAATATTTGAATATTTTTGTTAAATAATGTACATTTTTTAAATGTTTAATATGTTTAAATATATAAATATTTTTTTAAAATAATTTTATTTGTTACAAAATTTTATATAAACTTTTAAATTACTATAGAATTAAAAATTCCCACACACTTCAAAATTAGGGTTAAGTTTAGCTTTTTCTCTTTCCATTATTTTCTCTTTCCCTTTTGAAGGCCAAAAAACATTCTTTTATTGATTGTTAGGTTAATGGTGGCATTAGTGGTGGAAATGTTGAACCCATTTTTCACTATCATTTTTATAGTTGTGGTGTTAGTGGGGAAAGAGTTGACCCCATTTTTCACTATCATTTCTACAAGTGCTTATTTTTAAGTATTTAATCTATGCAATGTGTTATTTTACTGTATCTAAAATGTTTGATTTGTTTAACTTGACATGAGCTTTTTATTCATTGTTTACTGCTTTAATTTATGAAATCATTGAGATTCAGATAGACCTAGTTTTTTGTTAGGAAATGATAGAGATAAGTATGGTTTAGTGATTAGTTATATTCAATAGGGACCCAAATGGTGAGTGTGAGGGAAAAGCATACATTTTTTATTAACTGTAAGAAAATAATGAAATGGATGAGATAATGAAATGGTGGAGATTAGGATCGTTTAGAACTTACTTGTATCTAATAGGGACCCAAATAGTGAATGTGAGGGGAAAGTAGACATTCTTTTATTAACTATAAGAAAATAATGAAATAACAGAGATTAGGATTATTTAGGGCTTACTTGTATGCAAAAGGGACCCAAATGGTGAATATGAGGGGAAAGCGGACATTTTTTATTTACTATAAGCAAATAATGATATGGGAGATAATGAAATGGTGGAGACTAGTATTATTTAGCACTTAATTATATTAAATAGGACCCAAATGGTGAATGTGAGGGGGAAAGAAAACATTTTTTTATTAACTGTAAGCAAATAACAAAATGGCTGAGATAATGAAATGGTGGATATTAGGATTTTTTAGAACTTGCTTATACTCAATAAGGACCCAAATCATAAATGTAAGGGGAAATTAGACATTTTTTATTAACTTTAAGAAAATAATCATAGTAAAAAAGTGTCATGTTATGAGAGGGTTTCAATGGTTCTACCATCTCTATCTCGTCACATAGTTTGTCTATTGGCTCTGTTCGAGATACTATGAATTGTTTCTTTTTTAGATTGAGTTGAAAAGTTATTTTTTAACCTATTCTAGGTTATTATTATTCAAGTTTAATTTTTTATATTTTATACTGAGTTAAAATGTCATTTTTAGGGTGGTAAATATTTCCGTCATGCCACATAATAAAATTTAATGAATGAATGATTGAATAACACCTAAAATTATTATTTGGGGTGGCAAAATTTTCTCTTGTGCTTCAATATTATTGGGTAGATGGGTCCCATGCATCATTATATATTAAAAAAATTCTTATAAAATATTTTCACCTATTATATAGGAGCAACTATTATTTAGGGAGAAGTTTTTGAGGGGTGGGAAGCATTAGGTCGTTGAAGATTTGTATGATTGCTCCTTTTTTTGGTTGTCAGCTATCATTTGCATTAAGTCAAATTTTTATTTTTTTTAAAACAAAACTTTTGTAGTAAAATGATCCTAATTTCTCTTAGCATCATGTATTACATATTTTTTTAGTCTTTAGAGCACATTCAAATATCTTCAGAGCATCTGATAGAGGTCTTTCGATCACCCTATACAGATATTTAGAGCATTCATAAACTTCTTTGGAGCATCTTGTGTATATATTTAGAGCACACTCAGATCATATTCAGATCAATTTTGAAGTGTCTTTGGAGCATTCAATTGGTAGAGATTGCTTATCAAATCCTCAAAATTGTAGCTGAAAGAGTTGTAAAAACTATGTGTTGCCTTCTCAAAATTACCCCATCATAAGAATGTTTTGTTGTACTCAAAATTAACCCATCCTTAAGATGTGTTCTTATACTCAAAAATACACTATTCATCTAGGTTAGACATAATAATAAGATAAAGAACTACTCTAAACTACTCTGATGACATGAACTGCTCTAAATCACTCTATAACTTTCTAGATTTTTTGAATCTAGTTTTAGGTGAGAATAGATGGAAATAATCCAATGGGGGCCACAAACTAGACCCCCCTCCTATACCTAGAGATTCTATTAATGACATGGGTAATCATGTTTATCATGTCAATCCACCCTTAGATCTAGGGTCTAAGCAATAAAAATAGGCCCTTGTGGGTGATACTCATAGTGGCAATTTATGTTCTATGAGTGTCCCAATACTATCTGACTATGAGGGAAATAAGGCTCTAAAAATATTGTATTAGACCATTTTAAGGGTGGTCTCATCTATGGAGAACACACTTATGGGGAGACTCTTCACTTTTAGGCCCAATATTGACTTGGTGAGAAGATGGGTGGATACCAAATGGGATCTCAAGGGAAGCATTTCAGCTAGCTCTATGGTGGGTAGATTGTTTTTGTTTAAGTTTACCACTCAAGAATATCTCTTTTCTATCCTAGTTTGAGGCTCATAGTTATAAAAGAAGCATTATCTATCTCTATGCAAATGAAAACTTGGTTTTGATCTAAAAGTGGACCTTAACAAATCAGCCCCTATTTGGGTTAGGCTGAGTCTCCCATTGGAGTTTTAGGATGAGGAAATATTTTCAAGGATAGGTAAATCATTTGGATATTATGTGACTGTTGATAAATTTATGAAACCTAAGGAAAGATTAGTCTATGCTAGATGCTATGCTAATGTATACATCCTCAAAACACTCCCCACCTCCATCATCTTGGAATCCAAATATGGGAAGTGGAACTAGAGTATCCTCTATGAGAAATCTAGAGTGTTTTATCATAACTATATGAAATCAGGTCATGTATTCACCTAGTGTAGGGTCATAAAATGTCCCCCACTTCAGAAGGAGATGTGGGAGGATCAGTAGAGGCTCCAAAGGACTATCCCTTTAAGGAAGATATCTTTAAAATTGTGGATTACCCTCCAAATTCTTAGGAAAAGAATCCTAAGGTGGATGAATTGGTGGAAGATACCCATTAGAGGTTAAAGGAGAAGTAATATGTCATGCCTTTAAGAGATTAGTAGGGAATGACCTCCAGTGGAGATAAATAAGTATCAAAGGAAATAATGATTAAGGAAGGATTTATTAATCAGGTGGAAGACCTAAATGGTAGATTTGAAGAAAAGGAAGAGGGTGAGATAGTTTAGTCTTTAGAACCTCAAATGATGGAGAAGACTCTGACAAGAGCTACCCAGGATGTTTGAAGCCTTGAATCAATAAGGGGAGGTTTCAAATTGGGCAAAATCACTTTGGAGAAAAGTTTCTCCCCATCCCCAGGTGTAGGTACTAGTAAGAGTATGGAGGACCTGGAGGGTTGGTCCACTATGAAGAAGAAAGAGAAGGGGCAACAATAGAAAGACAATAAATGTGGGTGGAGATAATAGTAGGGGAAGACCCTTGCTCATCCAAAAAAGATAGAGAGATATGGAGAAGGAAATTTCTAGGGGAAGGTAGACCACCTTGGTGGTTCCCCATATGAGAACCAAAAAATGAAGATTGTCTCATGGAATATCTAAGGGCTCAATAACCCTCATAAGTAATTTCTTGTTAAGAACTACTTTTTTGACAATAAGGTAGATATTTTTTTACTTCAAGAAGTCAAGATGACTGAGGAGAATTTCAAATTAGTGATTAAAAACATCTATCCCAATGCCAATTATGCCATTAGTGGAGCTCAAAGAGATTTAGGAGGTATATCCATTTTATGGGGTCATAATTTTTAAGGGAAGGTGGTATCTTACTCCAGGAATTATATGGAAATATCCTTTTAATGAAATTTTATCCACTGGTCCTTGGTCAATGTCTATGTCCTAAATACATGAATTGGAAGAAAGGAGGTATGGGATAATCTATTTGGATAAGACCAAAAATGCCAAGGTAACCAATTGGATGGTGGCAGGGGAGCTGAACTCCCCCTTTATCCATCTGAGAAAATAAGGGGTCAAATAGATTATTTTGATAACATGTCAGATTTAGGGGAGTTTTTGACCAATACTGGCCTTATAGACATTGATCTATAGGGACATTCTTTTACCTAGTCTAACAAAAGATAAGGAAGTAGTCTTATTCAGGTTAAGCTTGACATATTCTTAATATATTCCAATTGGACCATCACCAACCTTGTTAATCTAGTAGCTCTTCCTAGGGTGGGTTTGAATCATAACCCTATAATGCTAAATTGTCAAGAAAGGAGTGCTAAAGGACCCTTCCTCTTTCATTTTGAAATGATGTGGGCTCTCTATATGGATTTTATAGATTGTCTAGTCAGATGGTGGAATATCCCTATCCAGGTGTTGGCAATGTATAGATTGGTTCAAAAATTAGCTAATGTTAGAAATAAGGTTAAGGGTTGAAATAAGTATACTTTTAGGAATGTATTGATAAGAAATCAAAACATTATGAGTCAAATTTTAGAAGTTCAATCCAAAATGGAGTAAGGGGATTTATCAGAGGAAATTTCGGCCTTAGACAACTCTTTCTCTAAAGATTGGATAGTGACTTTTAAGGAGGAAGAAATTTATTGGAAACAAAATTCCAAGGTCTAATGGCTAAAAGAGGGAGATATGAATATGTCTTTTTTCCATCAGTCTACTCTAAGACATAGGAAAAGAAACTCTATTGATAGACTTAAAGGTAAGAATTGGAATGTGATAGAGGATGATAAATAAATTGGGAGGTTAGCTTCCAACTACTTTGAGTCTCTCTTGGATGCTAATAATGTTAATGTTATAATGGGAGATTATGAGTCCCTTCTGGATTCCATTCATATTATATTATCTAATGAAGATAACAACCTTTTGACTAAACCAGTTACTGAAGAGGAGGTTAGGGAAACTATTTTTGCTATGGCAACATTTAAAGATGTAGGCCCAGATGGGTTTCCCCCAACATTATTCCAAACCGTTTGGGATGTCATTGGGGAGGATATCGCTAATGCTACCAAAGACTTATTTTAGACTAGAAGACTCTTTTGGAAATTGAATAACACTTTTATAGCCTTGATCTTGAAGAAGATGGAGTCTACCTCTATGATGAACTTTAGACCAATAAATTTCTACAATACGGTGTATAAAATCTTCACCAATATTTTTGTCTCTTGTTTACAACCAATCTTGGATAAACTCATTTCTTCTAACCAAAATTTTTTTGTTCTAGGTAGACAAATTCTTATTGTAGCTATCACCACTCATGAGATAATTCATACTATCTCCAAAATAAAAACCCTTGGTATGATATTTAAATTGGACATTTCCAAAGCATATGATAGAGTTAATTAGGATTTCTTGATTAGGGTGCTTATAAAATTTTGATTTCAAGACTAACTGATCAACTTGGTGAGTGAGTGCATTTCCATGGTTAGATTTTCTATGCTAGTCAATGGTTCCCCCAAAGTTTTTTTTCCCTCAGAGAGAGGTCTCAAACAGGGAGACCCTCTTTCCCCCTATCTATTCATTTTAATGGTAGAGGTGATGGGTATAAATTCCTAAAATGTATTGGTACAAGGATGCCTTAGGGGTATTAATCCTACTTCTACTATCTAACCATCGATCATCTAATAGTTTGTTGATGATACTATTTTGTTTGGTATTTCTTCAGTGGTTGAGCCTATTAGATGGAAAAGAATACTCAATGTTTATGAAAAATTCTTTGGGTAGAGTATTAACTTTGAGAAAATCCACATCTATTTTCTAAACACATAGGAGGATTTATAACAAAAAATTACTAGAGCTTTGGGATGCTCTAGTGTGAGACTTCTTGCTACCTACCTTGGCCTTCCGCTCATAATCACTAAAGTCACATCTAACTATTGGAATATGATTATAGAGAGAATGTAGATAAATTTGGTTGGCTGGAAGGGAGATCTATTGAGTCAAGAAGGTAAATTTTAACTCCTCAAATCATCCCTATAATGTATACCTAATTAATTCCTAAGTCTTTTCAAAATGTCGAGATATGTAGCTGAGAAGATTGAATAGATTCAAAAAAAATTCTCTGGTCTAGAGTGGAGGATAATAGGATAATTGCATTAGTTGGTTGGGAGAAGGTTTGTACTCTCTAATTCTATGGGGTTTTTGGGCTTGATAAGGATTCATCTCATGAATAATTCCCTCATAACAAAGACAGGGTGGAACCTCATTCAAGATAATAAAGATTTGGGTGATATCATGAATGCCAAATATCTCAATGGGGAACAAGTTACTAACTGATATTGTACTTCTTAAAGGTTCTATCATTTGTAATGGAACTTTCAAAACTTAGGGCCTTCTTCATAGAGGTATCAAATGGAAGATTGGGGATGGTACGAATGCCAACTTTTGGGGGGATAGATGGTTGAAGGACCTGCCCCTTAAAGATATGGGCTATGGTAGATTAATGGATAGAGCTTATAAATTCTTTGGTGATAAAGTGATTAATTATATTAGTAGGAATGAGGGTATTAGGAATTGGAAGAGTATTATGAATTGTGTAACTGATCAAGATGAGGATAAAGAGATGGATCTTCAACTACAGAAGGATTTGACTAACTATAGACTATCCCTCTTTCCTAAAAAAGACTAGATGATTTGGGATAAGGATGATAAAGGCTTGTTTAGTGTGAAAAGTGCTTATGGACTACTATTAGAACTTGAATAAGATAGGTTGTGGGGAAAATTTTGGTTACCTAAAATTTTACCTAAAATCAAATTTTTTTGGTGGGACCTAATTCACAATAAAATCTTGACTCTTTATAACTTAAAGAGAGGTTTTAAAATTTCTAACTTAAGGAGGTGGATGATAGTTTTTACAGGTTCTTTGTCATTATCACTCTCTAGATTAGTGGAGATGTCTATTTATTATGGCAAGGTAATAAGTTTTTTGAGGAGTCTAGAACTTTTGAATTTCAAACTCAATATGGTGGGAATAGGATTTTAATTTTCCAATTTCATTGGAATGGGATTAAGGATAGGAAAAGAGGGGAGTTGACTAAGAGACTCATTAATATTCCTACAATATATGGGAGGGATGTGAGAAAGGCCCATATAAATGAAGGGCTTATTAAAAAGCTGAGTAGACAAGACATTGGTAGATGGATAGATTGAACAGCAACCTAGCTTGAAATAATGTTGAGGCATGAGATGGCATGTGATTAGGTTAATAAGAGGATAGGTTAGCCAAAGAGGAGGATGATATGACATGTAATGGCTGGGAGTGATGATCAAAGGATAGGATAACATAATAATAATCATTTCCCTACAATATCCATCTCATGTGATCATCATTTTCACTTAAGGTGGTGAGTGTGGGTCTTCTTCGAGGATGAGAACTAAGATGGCATTTGTAATGCCAATCTCCAAAATCATTATGCTTTCATTTTTGTATTTTTGTGGCTTGGGAGCTAGTGGAAGTGTTTTGAGATGCCTATTAATACTATAAGGTATATTGCTAAATGCTCCTTCATTCCCTTTAATATTTTTCTTTGGCTAAGCAATTTTCAAGGTTTGAAAATGTGTGGTGACATTGTTAAGGTAGAGCCAACCTCCCTAGAGGAATTTTTATAGGATACTACAATATAGCATATTATACAAGAGGGAAATGAGGCATCTTTTCTTGAGGTTATAAATGGCCATGACGAGAATCTGTCTTACCAGTTTATAGAGTCCTCGGAGGAAGATTCTAAATAGGTCCATCTAGGGGGCATCAGGTTCGAAGTCTCAAAGGAAGTGATTAGGCAAGTCATGAGGCTCCCCATAAAAGGAAAAAAACATTACAGACATAGTAGGGTGTTAGACCTAAAAAATATGATGATTTTCTTTAGAGAAGGAGAATTTTCTATGAAGCTTCATGGGGGTTTTGAAAGGGAGAAGATACTAGAGCCATGGGGGTAAATTTACCTCATCATTATGAAATACTTCACACTTGAAGGTAGATTTAATGTATTTTATCATTACCATTTTTCCTTGCTCAATCATTTTAGGAATAAAAGGGAGATCAATTTTCCCTTCTTCCTATTGTCCTCTCTAGAAAACTCTATTAATCATGCCAAGAAGTCCCATGTTAAAAAATACCCTCTCATTCCCATTCACCAAGGCTTCATTTTGAGTTTGTATCACTTCCATTTGGCTTTGTGCCCACCAAAACCTATTAAAATCTATTTGTTGGAGGATAACCCATCGAATCATGTTGTTAAAGGTAAAGACAAGAAATCCATTAGAACTCCTAAAATCTCCTCTAAAATTTTGAAGGGAGGCCGCAAGATTGAGGAATTTAATATTCCTATTGGGACCCCTACCCATGATACCAAACAAAAATCTCTGAAGAAATCCAGTGGAAAAATTGTGACTCATATATGGGAGATTGAGGTGGATATGGTGGTGCCCACTAAAAGGGAACAAAAGGGTAGGAAGGATGAGGGAAAAGTACATAAGAAGGCTAAAACTGAGAAGGAAGACTATGGTTGGGTTGAGGAGCTAGTCAAAGACTTGGACCCTAGCCCTATATGGGAGGGGAGTGATCATGAGGGTGGTGCTAAGAAGCCTAATGGAGCAAGAGTTCATAGATCCAATCATATAGTTGGAATCTTGTCCATTCACCCCAAGAAAATTGAGATTTTTGATGACTCTAAGTCTTTTGAGAATTCCAAGGGAGAGGGAGAAGATGAAAATCTTACTAAATTAGTTCATGAGTAAAGAGCAAGCCATTTTGATGAATTAAACAAATCTAGCTTCGAGGAGATCGAGGAGGTTACTGTTGAAGCCTATGAAAAGAATAAAAAGGGAAACTGATCATTGTGTTAAGATTTCTAATGAAATTATGGAGTGCAAAGCTAATATGGATAATATTCAAAATAAATGGTGGGTGATGGTAGAATTTTCTGCCAAGGCTCTTCATTATGCAGCTTTAGTGTTTACAGTTGTCAAAGACTTTGATGACAAGGTTAGGTATGTGGGGGTGGAAATCCTTGGGGATTACAAGGATATGTTTAATTTTTTGGCCAATTATGGGACTATTGATAGTCCTTAATGTTATATTTGTTTTTCTTGATTTAGTGTTTTTCATTTTTATCTACTATTCAAGTGTTGGTAACGTACTATTTGTGGCTTGTTTGATGCCTTTTTACCTTGGGGACTATTTTGTATAGGGTTTAAGACCCCTTTTGCTACTGAAATTATCAAAAACAAGGTAAAAAACCAATAATATATTACATACAAATAATGAACAAATTGCATTCATATCCTACTTAGGTCAAACTTTAACTATTAAATAAAATATAATATATAACCAAACACAAAACTTTAGGGATAGTTTATATAACTATTATGAGCTATATGAAATGATCATCATTTATCCCCCACACTTTACCTTTTGTATGTCCTCTCATAAAGAAGTGGGATGACTGATCCTTAATCCAAATTTCCTGATTCAAACCTTTAACTTAGATCATAAACTTCAAAATGATGGCCTTAGTCATGATGGTCCCTTGGCAAGAATCCAAGATCTTTGACAACTATATACACCCAGGCTTCAAATTCAATTTTTTCTTGAGAATTATAGCACCACCATGAAAATAAATGACATATAATGATAGAATGCCTAAACCTCATCCGAATCTAGACATCTGAACCTCTTTCCTCTAAGTGCTAAGTGATTATCTGGCAAACTGCTTTGGCTCTTCTTAGACTCTATTTAATATTGATGGGGTTGAGGAATTCCCTATGCTTTAACTCAAAATTTAATGTCTCCCACCTGGAAATACTTACATTAAAACCATTGGCATAATGTTAGTTTAAAAAATCTTTAATATCAACAATATTAGATCTTAATAGCTCATGATACTTGCTGTTCATATGCATATGATATAGTGGTTGAAAAGAAGAAATAAGTTTCTTTGATTATAGATATTGTGGTCTCATGCATAACCCAATGGTGATTTGTAATTTTAAAAACCTATTATTGTCTTGTTTCCATTCCATTTGGTTCCTTAGAATGGAGAGAAAGGCACGTAATTATGTCTCTCTAACAAATAAATTTATCAAAAAACTAGATTGATATCCTAACAACAATTTGAAAGTATAGAAATCATAAATGGAATCCTACCTTTCTTCAGTGCTCTTTATAAAAATTTCCATAAATACATGCTCATCTTCAATGATATATGAAAATCCAAGGGAAATTAACTAAATCTGCCATTTATAAAATTGTTCATGTAAGAAAAGAACATAAACTGATGAAGGCTACCTACATGCTAATATTTTTTCAAAAATAGAAAAAATGTGTTAGATAGAAGCCTATGCTTTCTATAGTTATAGTTGGGATTTTTCTAATTGCTTCTAAGATTCCTCCTTAAGTTTGGCATTTTCATCCTTTAATTTTTGAATTTTCTTCTAGGTGATATGTCAGGTAGAGATTATTTCATGTAATGGAATAGGGAAAAAGGGAATATATCTTATTGGACCCTCTATCTGAACTATAATATCTCTTGTTTCTCTTTTCATGGCTTGAATAGAGGCTTGTAACTCAAAATTTTGAGTGATGATCTCTATTATTCTATTAGTATATTAGGAAATCATTGTATTTCTATCATAAATACTTTCTCTCAAATTCTTAATTAGATTACATTTATCAACATTGGCATTTTATAAATCAATAATTTGAGTGCCCTTAATATCAAGAGAATTCTACAAATCAATAATATGAGTGTCCTTGATAGCAAGAAAATTATGCAAATTATTCAAATCTCAGGTCAGTGAAAACATTACATTATGGACCCTAGTCTGTTCAGCTTGTATTCCTTGAAAATTTATTTTTTGTTCACTAACTTTAGTAAAAAATTATTCCCACCTTTATTTCAAATTAGAGATCATCAAGTCCTTACCTTTCAAATTTTAACAGAGAATAGATAAATTTGTTTGTTGTAGTCTAGTTTTTTTCTCATGGCATGCTACAATTATTTTTCTTCATTGATATATTGTGGAGAGGATGGATATTTTTTAATCAAGGGTGCATTACCCTTATCATCAATATAGGGCATGATACACTCTACTTCTTGAAGTATAACTTATTCTACTAGAATTACCTTTGAAAATATAACTTCTTCTACAGCCTACACATCTTGTTCTTCTTCTTCTTCTTCTTCTTCTTACAAGATAAGTTAGTGAATTCACCAAATTTTAGTTTGAGGATGAGTGGCATCTAAAGAAAGTCCCATTTGTCACTTTGATCTTTTGTATAAAATATTTGAAACTAATGGTGATATATATGGCCATTTTCCAATTTAAATTTTGGGTTATTCAATTTGAATTGTAGTGGAAGGAGGAGACGTAGGGCATGGTGTATTTTTAGTAGGAACTGGAGAAAAACATTTGGAGGAAATATGACCAAGCCTTTTTCACCCCTTGGTTTACTAAGAAAGTAATGGTGAAAAATGAGTGTAACCAACCTATGATGGTAGGTAGACCCAGTACCTCATCTTATCTTCTAAGAAACATTAATTAGAGCATTATGAAAGAAAGAGGGAAGATCGATCTTATATTCTTCTTCAATAGATTCTTTAAGTGAAGAAAGAGTCTCATGACATCTCCACCCACTACAGTAAATTGACCATCGAAAGTGATATATTTTATTATCCCAAAAATAACATTTTGCTAAGGTTGAGGAAGAATTTCTCTTAGAATTACCTTGGCCACTCCTTGGGGGGATTTGGCCAGTCTAGGGTGTGGCTCATTTCCTTCAACAAACATATAAATTAGGTCATAAAAATTGATCTTTTCAATGTCAAATACTTCATCCTCAAATAATCCCATATAGAGCACTGATTATAGAGGGATTTACTAAAATGTTCTTCCTTTTGATAATAGCATGATCTTTATCAAAAATCTAATGGAATTATTGCACTATTTCTTCATGGAATCCATGAAACATTTTCAATAAATTAAACCAACCTACTATTTCAAAGATGTCTCTGGCTACTTCATCTTATAGCAGTGCATCAAAGGATTCTGGTTCACTTTTTTCCTTTCTCCCACCCATCTTTAGAGCAAGCACTATTTAATTACAAATTTGACTATATTGTAAAATCACAAAGCTCAAATTCACATAGGGAATAGGGTAAGAAAGAGGTTAGAGATATGACACAATAATTGTTGGTAGTGATAATGTAAAAATGAATAGCAAAAAAGGTTATATTATATTATCATGATAAGAATGACGGAAATAGTTATGGTTATCTCTTTAGAGCATGTGAGATACAATGGGAAGGTTCTTTATCCGATCAAGTAGTAATGATGTGTCATAAAGGTCATTTTTGGTAGTATTGAGAGCAATAATTACAATTAATTATGTGTCATACCAAATATTTTTGAAAGACCCTCTATTTAAAACATAGTTACAACAATCTTGTTTTAAAAGACCATTTGGAAACACCATCATAAAACACCGTCACATCAATTCTTTTGGAGATCTTTTGAAAACATTGTCACATTAAATTATGGATGATGATATTATTGGTCTAATGGCATTATTTTAATTCTCAATGATAGAGGTGGATTCTTACCATTCATGATTTTTCATCTTAGGAGCATAGATATCAGTCTTTAGAGCATAACCTCCAGTATTTAGAGCTAAGTCACTAGTCTTTGAATCTAAACCTTTAGACTTCAAAGCTAAAGTGTAGTCAATTTAGACTTTGTTTATATATATATATATATAAGTATAAAACACCTAATACATGATTTATTATAAAAACCTTATATATTTAGTACCTTATATATATGGTTTTATTTGTACGTATTTATAGCCACTTGCATCTACGTAATCCATGTCTTGTCTAAAGAACCACTTGGGGGCTCTGTTGATGGAAGCAATGGCTAAGCTATAGTTAGCCCTTGGAAGGTATACATCTGGGGAGGAAACCTCTCCACATCGTTAAATAAGTCATTGTAGTGTTTTTCATCCATTGTCAATGCAATGGTATTAAAATTGGTGTCTTAGAAGACTATGCTTATCCCATATGAATAGAGAAACGAGACCTATTTTTACTTGGTAGTTCTAGACATTTTAGTTTCAGCCATGGATTTTGAATTTTTATTGATGAGATCATATATTATCTTAATTTAGGATGAATGAACATAAGACTTTTTTGGCAAGCTTGATTAATATAATAAAGATGACGATCTTGGTCCATGCCATATTAATGGGAAAGCTTGTCAAACTTCAAACTATTAATTTTAGTAATTAAATCCTCTAAAATTCAATTTATCTTTAATTTTAATTTGATTTACCATCATTTTTATATTTAAATCTAATTATTTACACCGTTCAACACATTTTTGCCACCTCAGATACAAATAAATACTCATATGGCATGAATATGACTAAGCTGTCTAGTTGGCTCAAAATCTAGATATGTGGCACCTTTTGATTACCTCATAGATTATTATAATGTATCTTTTCATGATGACTCATTTATTTATCACCACCTAAAGACCCTCAATTTGTAACAAGCTCTCAGGTGGTGCCTATTAATTTTGATACCTTGAATGGAAAATCCACTCTTGTGCTTGTTTGAAATGTATCTCTTAAGAGATACATTGAAATTAAAATCCACTTTTGTGTATGTTTTAAAGTTATATCCTATTAGATACCTTAAATTTACTATAAGGTCCTTCAAAATATCACCTAGTAGTGCCTTCTATGTAAAGGAAAATTCCACTTGTTCCTTGAAGGAGAAATCCTCTCTTGTGCCTATTTAAAACGTATATCTTTGGACATACCTTGAAGTGTAAATCTACTCTTTTGCATGTTTGAAAGGTATCTCCTAGGAGATACCTTGAAGGTATTATAATTTCCTTCAAAATATCACACATTAGTGCCTTCCATGTAATGAAAAATTGTGCTTGTTCTTTGAAGGAGAAATGCACTCGTGTCCTTGTTTGAAATGTATATATTAGGAGATACCTTGAAGGGTAAATTAACTCTTGTTTATCTTTGAAAGGTATCTCTTACAATATAAATTAAATTTATTATAGGTCCTTTAAAATATCACCCAGTAGTGCCTTCTGTAAATAAAATTTTACTTGTTCTTTGAAGGAGAAATTAACTCTTGTGCCTATTTGAAGGGTATCTCTTAAGAGATAAATTGAAGGGGAAATCCAATATTGTGCATGTTTGAAAGGTATATATTATGACATACCTTGAATTTATTAAAAAGGCCTTAAAAATATCACCTATTAGTGCCTTTTGTGTAAAGGAAAATTCCACTTGTTACTTGAAGGAGAAATCCACTCTTGTGCCTATTTGAAATGTATCTCTTATGAGATAACTTGAAGGGTAAATCCACTCTTGTGAAAGTTGTAAAGGTGTCTCCTAAGAGATACCTTAAAGGTATTACAAAGGCCTTCAAAATATCACCTAGTAGTGCCTTTTGTGTAAAAAAAAATCACATATTCCTTAAAGGAGAAATCAACTCTTGTGCCTATTTGAAAGGTATCTCCTATGAGATACCTTGAAGGGGAAATCAAATATTGTAAATATTTGAAAGGTATTTAATAGGATACCTTGAAGGTACTATAATGGCCTTTAAAATATCACCCAGGAGTGCCTTCCATGTAAATTTTTTTTTACTTATTCCTTGAAGGAAAAATTCACTTTAGTCCCTTTTTGAAATGTATCTCTTGAGAGATACATTGAAGGGGAAATACACTTTTGTGCATGTTTGAAATGTATATCCTGATAGATACCTTGAATTTATTATAAAGGTTTTCAAATTATCACCAAGTAGTGCCTTTTGTGTAAAGGAAAATTTCACTTATTTCTTAAAGGAGAAATACAATATTTTGTTTGTTTGAAAGGTATCTCCTAGGAGATACCTTGAAGGGGAAATCTACTCTTGTACATGTTTGAAAGGTATATCATAAGAGATACCTTGAAGGTATTACAAATTCCTTCAAAATATCACCCAATATTGCCTTCTATGTAAAGGAAAATTCCACTTTTTCCTTGAAGGAGAAATCCACTCTTGTACTTGTTTGAAAGGTATTTTCTAGGAGATACCTTAAAAGGGGAAATACACTCTTATGCTTGTTTGATAAGTATCTCCTAGGAGATACATTAAAGGTATTATAAGGGGCTTAAATATATAACCCATTAGTGTCTTTTCCATATAAAGGAAAATTGTATTTATTCCTTGAAGGAGAAATCCACTCTTATCGCTATTTGAATTATATCTCTTAGGAGATACCTTGAAGGGGAAATCCACTATTATGAATGTTTGAAAGGTATATTTTTTAATTTTTCCTCTCTAATACATATCATTGGAATTATTACACCTTTATTTTCCACATGCCCTTACCCTATCCCTCCTAATTTTTAAAAGCATTCCCCAAAAGATAGTTATCGACTCACTCTCCCATCATTAATTTTAGAGTATAAATGCCCATTGTAAGACAATTATTATGAGCTCACCTAGGGGAATCAGTGTATAAATACCCCTATCCTCATTTGGCCAAAAATTTAGATGCATTGATATTTTTATAGCATTAATAAACTATAGAGAGCATAAAGAGTAGAGAGATCTGAGCCAAGAAATGTGAGAATTTATGAGTAGGGATTATTAATCTAGTGCCTTCAATAAGATAGAGAATGGTTTTGAATAAGAATTTTTTATCGAGACTTATACATCTTCATCAACACTATTATAATTATAGGAAAAACCCATTTGAGGGTAAAGATCAATATAGATGTAAAATATTGAATGCCTCATCCAATTATTACCTCCAAGGGAACGGGTTGGTGGAGTCTACCAATAAAAATATGATTAGACTGATCAAAAGAATGTGTGATGACAAGCATAAAAAGTGGCACCTATACATGAAGATGACCATATGGGTAGGTTGTATTAGTCCTAAATAGGTTTTGAGTAATTACTCATATGATATTGTATATGGGAATGAAATAATTATGCCAGTATCATTAGAAATGCTCACACAATAGCTCTTGAAGGATGTTGAAATTGAAGAAAATGGATCAATGGAGGTTTAACTTACTGAATTGCTAAAACTATAGGAGGTGAAAGAAGAGTAAATTAATGTGAAGCTCATCTAAAAATAAGTATTTAATTGATGGTTTGATAGGAATTCATTGAAACCAAAATTTAAACCTAGAGATTTAGTTCTCAAATATGATTACCAGGTCGCAAAGCTAAGATAACATGAAAAGTTTGATTCTCTTTGAAGAGGACCATTTAACATCAACATTGATAGGTAGGGGAATGATTATAAATTATAAGATCAAGAGGGAAATGCATTGGAAATCCATGCCAATGGGATCAACTTGAAGCATTTCAACTGACTTACCCATCTTCCCCCTTGTACATAATTAGTTAGTTTCCCTTTCTATCATGTGTTTCCTTTATATTTTTGTTGTTTCCTCTTGATTCATTTTCCTTCCCTTTATTTTTTCATTTTAAAATAAGTTCTATTAGCATAAGTGACTCTTCTAGTCTCCATGATTACCCTACCTAGTCCTCCCAAATCTTTAAAAAATATTTTTTGAAAGATGGTTCTCTACCCACATATTGATGCCTCTAAGTGTATCTTAGGTTCTCTCAATGTTTAAAGAACACTTCTCATATTGGAATCCTAAGTATTCATAGAATGAGTTATAGGTATTTGGAAATTTTAATGCCTATGGTAGAATAGGGACAAAGCAAAGTAGACTGTCCCAAAATATTTATATGATTTGGTAGTTAGGAGCCACCTTGATCCAAGCATTTTTGAATTCTAGTGAATCCTAATCAAAGTTCTAAACTACACCAATCAAAGTGAATATTTGACAATGAGATCTAAGCTACAGTGATTTATTTTTAAAAATAAATAAAAAATAAGGGTAAGGTAGAAAGGAAGTGAATGTGATTGTTAATCTTTATCTCAAACATTATGATAAAGTTTCAATTGACTGAACATGCATTTAAACTAGTATGTAATGCAAAATAGCTAATGCTCAATTTTCATTACAACCAAGTGAACTTCTAAGGATAAGTTCAAAATATAAGTAATAACCAAGTATGATTTAATGTTTTTCTACTATACCTAGATAGCCAATGCACACATTTATGAAGAACAAATTAAAGTGAAGAAACTTATGATCTTTTCAACTAATCTATCATAGCACATATTAGAAACCCTGTAACAAGAATACAATTCAAAATTTAAAGAACCCATTTAAATTTGAGATCTAGATAATAAATTGAGAGAAAAGCTATTAACCCTTAACACAACCATATAGATAAACTTTGAATAATTCCTTAGCTCTATTAATTGTTCCAAGTATATGATTCTTTGATAAAAAAATATCTCTCTTAACAAATGGTAACCCTGCCTATTTATAGAAAGCATAGGTGGTATATTAGTCAATTTTCAAGATACATATGCATACAATAAGGATAGTTTTCCTTGTATGAAAATTATATCATACATATGACTATTATACATTTGACTGACCTAAAAATTTATATGCTAACAAACTAGCATATACTTGTAAAATGGAATATTCCCTTTTACAAAATGTATGCAAAATCATAACACATAGAATCTTCTATTATGCTGGTGGTGGGCATCCTAGCTATACTTATTAGAGTATGTTTTTAGACTTAGTATGTTGTTCATTGATTAGCTCTATATCTACTATAGGCTTCATCAAATATCCATCTTCTTGGTTTTTTTAGTTTGTTAAACTCTTTGTGATTTCTCAACATATCCTCCTTAATGCTTTGGGTCTCTTTTATTCACTCCACTGAATTGAAGATAATGTCCATGATTATATGGTTATCATTGTTGGATTGGCCCTAGATTTTCCCCCTTATTTCTTGGATGGTAGCAGTGGCTATTTTTGTAAACTCCTCATCATCAATCAACCCCATAGTAATGGGTTTTGAAGGGTCTATCAGCATAATTCCCAAGAGTTTCTCAATCTTGCTTATCATAGTTTCATCTTCTCTTATAATCTCACTAATGTTTTTATGCCATGTGCTCAAATCCTACACCTAATCAACAAAAATCCCTAGGATTTCACTCAAGTGTCCCAACTAATAGTCTTTAAGTTTGGGATCTATATCTTTACCTACATATTGATGAGCTCAACAATTTATTCTTATGATGTCTACCATTGGATGACCAAGGCTTTAGCTACTTGAGCTTATTGTATTAAGGCACTCTATCAAAGCTTCATATCCTTCAAGGCATCAAACATGTCAAAAAATTATCCACTTAAAATCTTAATCATTTCCTTAAGGACTGATAGGATGGCCTAGGTTTCAAGGTCCTACTTTTCCTTCCTCAAGTTGACAATCTAATGCTTCAATCCCCTAATTCCTTCCATTTTATATGTTGACTAGGTTCCAAAAAGGCTATTCACATCCTTTTGATGGATGGGATTCTCTCCAAATTATTGTCCTCTTACTGGAGTTAGGCTTATAAAAGTTTCCACCCTTTGAAAGGTGAACTCTTTTGTACCCACCACAACTTTGCTTATGGTGATCTTCTCTATCCCTATGGTATTTGGATTGAAGTAGACTATAGTGGTAGGTTTAGTAAACTCAGTGGCTTATAGAAATTTAAATTTTATGCCACTAGATTCTCTTGGATCATCCATTCTCTTACCACCAACCCTTTTTGCCTCCACCACTCTCCTTTCTTATTTCTCTTTCAACATCTCAATAATTCATAGTTGGAGTCCTCTTTGATCTGGAGTTCATTTGGGAAAATTTTTCCAAATCATGATGAAACCAATTTCATAGTGTATAGCTCATTGAGAAAATTTTGGCACTTTTTGTGGTTTGAAAAATGGAGTCTGGATGCTTAAGATATAGCTAGTTGAAGAAATCTTGCGATAGGGGTGTCGAAAGTGATGTGGCATTGTGGAAATATGCCAAGTGGACCAATATCCATTTAACACATGGAAAAATAAAATAGGTGAAAAAAAATTTTGGTTTGGTGTTTTTTTATTCACATGTTATTTGAAATTTTCAAACATTTAAAGGCCAAACTGCCACATCACCTACCACGTCACTCCACCAAACATGCATTAACCAAGTCAAAACACAGCCTAAGTTGGCACCTAAGCCTTAGGCATTTGAAAAGGAACAAAATTTGGATATTTTAAGCATCTAAAACTAACATACCCAACACATGTGGGACAAAGACAAGTCAAGGCACCATAAAAGGAGGAAAAAACTTTCAAAATTCATGCCATGTGCACCCTAGAAAGAAGGCCAACCTTTTCCTCATGCCAAGGCACCTAGAAAGGTGGGAAGTGGTTTTAAACCCCTAACTTGCCACCTAAAAGGTTGATGCCTTGACCACTTCAGCCATGGAGGTCAAAGTGTTATAAAAGGGACGAAAATCTACTTGAATGGATGCAGGAAGCCATCTGTGTATGGGAAATTATAGACCCGCTTACAGTATTTGGTCATTTTGGAGCCCTTCGAGGCCAAATTAGAGCTCAGAATAAACTAAAAAGTTGTTTATAATTTTGATACTCTCTATGAAGTATATTCATTTTCCCATTTTGGAAAATTTGTGATGCCATTTTGAGCTTTAGGAGTTTCCAATTTTGATTTGGAGAAGCCTCTGTGTGTGATTCAGGAAGGTGAAGGATGTGCTACATTAGCCAAGGTATTTCAAAGGTCTGATCACTATTATTTCAAAGAGATATGATCTTTTATTGTTTGTAAGTAGTATTTTAGATTGTAAAATTTAGCAACAATTAATGGATTGGTTCAATACGAACTCAGGGACGTAGGAATTTTGAACCTCATAAACAATTTATGTGTTTTAATCTTTGGATTCATTTTTGAATTTCAATTTTAGTTAATTTAAAGATTATAATTCAAATTAAATCATAATGCAAAACTTAATCATTTGATCATTTATGATAAATTGGATAAAAATCAAGAGTTTGGAAAATCTGATGGTTTCAATAAAAAACTGATATGATTTATCAATTCACCTTTATTTCAATTTTGAAACTTATTTTATATCAGATTTTAATCAAGTTTTAATCATTCAAACATATTATAAGTTGATAAATTTAGAATCCGTACTTTTAAAAATTTCATTTAGAGTTTATTAGTGGAGTTTACAGATCAAGTTGGTATCAGAGTAGTTAGAATGCAGGGTTTGCTTCTAGTTATGTATTGACAATTGCTTCAAAAATAGTTGGATTATTGGTTTGCAGATTGATTATATTGATGTGTACAGTGTGGAATCAGGTGTTTACAAGATACCATGGGCAAGTTGTCACATATTGAGGAAATCAAAGATGAAAACGCAATCTTGAGATGCCAAAAATTTGCACTTGAATTGCAAATGGCAAAGTTAAAATCAGAGCTCGAATCCAAGGATGAACTAATGAATAGATTGCAATGTGGTGAGTGTGAAAAAGTAAAGCATTCAACTTCAGATGCATAGACTATGATTGAGTGCAGTGTAAGTTTTTCACCACATGAAACTTCATCTTCTTCTACCATTTCAGATTCAGATTCTAGTAATATTGTTTTTGGTGATTTTGAAAGATACACTAAGGAAATATGATCTAAATTGTTGTTTAAAATGGGTTATAATGGAGGAGGACTTGGTAGAGATAGCCAAGGTATATCTAACCCAATTCAGGTTGAGCATAGACCTGTTCATGCAGGTTTGGGTTATACTAGTGTGTAGGTGGATGATGGAGAAGTTTATTCCATGGCTAAAGGAAGACGAGCTTCCAATAGTGAAGGTTCTAGGCCACTAGATCAAAGGTGTAAAGCTAAAAGAGGTATTGAGATTCTACCTCCTGATTCTTACACTAAATTTTTTGATCCAATTGATATATTTAAGAAGTTTGGATATAATGTACAGAAGATAGTGCAATCATTTCCATGCACTTTTTTGGGATGAATAACCATAGTGCTAAGACTTGTTGGAAACGAAAAGCTTTGTTTAATTAGATTGCATGTTTGAAAGAACATTCTCATGATAAGATGGGAATTGGCAAAAAGGGACCCTCACCTAAGAAGAATGTTTTTACTCATTGTAAAGTGAGTGGACATAGGATTGATAGATGTTTTAAGCTTCATGCATATTCACATTCAAGTAATGTTAAAACTAAGATGATTTACAAACCTCTCACTAAGGTAAATGAAGCTAATTCAATCCATAATGTAGTTGACAATACAACCCAGGATAAGGTAAAACCTACAAGTGAAAATCCATTTAAGAGGTTAAGCCAACAATATGCAATTGATAATGAATCCACAGAGACAATCAATTTCACTAGGAAGAAAGAATTGGTTAAGTGGATTATCACTACATTCTTTTTGAAAAGCATGGTTAAGAATTCACCTAAGGGAATGAACAAACTTTGATAGATGTAGAATAGAGTTGGTGGGAACACTTCAAGATAGGTTTATCATATGAAGTTTTTCAATTCTCACTTTTTGATAACTCTAAGATTTTGATCTCTAGAATATACTGTATGGGTAGTCTAAAAATGGACGACATTAACTCATTTGAAATAGTTGGGGATATAACAGAGTGATGTTGTGAGTTATTTCCTTACAACATTTGACAGTTAGACTGTTATTTTGAATGTATCTATTTTGGCACAAGAGATGTTTAGATGCATTTTTAAAGACCCTTTGGGCATGTTTAGATGTTAGGCAGCATACACTTTTGGTTGTTTGCATTTGCTTAGCATATAAGTCCCATACTATGACATTGTATTTCCTACAACATTAATTGTATGTTGTTAGCATTATAAACTTGTCTTGTAATTACATTGGGAGTTGTTTCAGTTTTTGGAAATTCACCACTTTACAAGATGTGACATTTGGGCAGATAGTTTGATATGTTGTAATCACTTTAGAAGTTGCAAATTCACTTACCCATGCCTTTGGATTGGGAATTTATATAGTTTTATTATGAATCATTTTAATGCAATTGTTTATATCTCTTGCTATGATTGGGTTATATTTTCATGGATGTAGTAGACCAGTTATAAGATTTCAGGTGATAGTCAAATTTTGGAGACTAAAAGCCTCTTTTGTAAGGAGATGTGATCTAGAGTTCATTCTAGAAAAAGTTTCCAAATCATGATGAGACCAATTTCACAGTGTAGATCTCTTCGAGAGTTTTTTGACACTTTTCATGGTTCAAAAAATTGAGTTCGGATGCTCAAGATATAGCTAGTTGAAAAATCTTGTGACAGGGGTGTCAAAAGTGGCGTGGCACTATGGAAATATGCCAAGTGGACCAATCACCATTTGACATGTGGAAAAATAATTAGGTTAAAAAAAAATTTGGTTTGGTGTTTTTTATTCACATGTTATTTTAAATTCTCAAACATTTAAAGGCCAAACTGCCACGTCACCTGCCACATCACTCCACCAAACATGTATTAACCAAGTCAAAGCACAACCTAAGTTGGCGCCTAAGCCTTAGGCATTTGAAAAGGAACAAACTTTGGCTATTTTGAGCATCTAAATCTGACATACCCAACACATGTGGGACAAAGACAAGTCAAGGTGCCATAAAAGGAGGGAAACACTTTCAAATTTCATGCCAAGCGTGCCCTAGAAAGAAGGCCAACCTTTTCCTCATGCCAAGGCACCTAAAAAGGTGGGAAGTGGTTTTGAACTCCTAACCTGCCACCTAAAAGGTTAATTCCTTGACCACTTCAGCCACGGAGGTCGAAGTGTTATAAAAGGGACGAAAATATACTTGAATGGACGCAGGAAGCCGACTGTGTATGGGAAATTATAGACCCGCTTACAGTATTTGGTCATTTTGGAGCCCTTAGAAGCTGAATCAGATCTCAAATTAAACTACAAAGTTGTTTATAATTCTGATACGCTCTATGAATTATATTCATTTTCCTATTTTTGAAAATTGGTGATGCCATTTTGAGCTTTAGAAGTTGCCAATTTTGATTTGGAGAAGCCTTTGCATGTGATTCAGGAAGGTGAAGGACGTGTTGACTTAGCCAAGGTCTTTCAAAGGTCTGATCACTATTATTATAGAGAGATATCATATTTTGTTTTTTTTAAGTATTATTTTAGCTTGTAAAATTTAGAAATAATTAATGGATCGGTTCTATATGAACCCGGGGATGTAGGAATTTTGAACCCCGTAAACAATTTCTCTGTTTTGATCTTTGGATTCATTTTTGCATTTCAATTTTAGTTAATTTAAAGATTATAATTCAATTTTAAATTAGAATGCTAAATTTAATCATTTGATCATTTACGATAAATTGGATAAAAATAAAGAATTTGGAAAATCTGATGGTTTCAATAGATAACTGATGTGATTTATCAATTCACCTTTATTTCAGTTTTGAAACTTGTTTTGTATCATATTTTAATCATTCCAACATATTATAAGTTGAAAAATTCAAAATCCATACTTTTAAAATTTTCACTTAGAGATTATTAGTGGAGTTTATGGATCACTCTTGCACATCAATGTTGATACTTTGTGTCAATGCCCATGAATGGGCCATAGAGGGAATATTTTGGAGTTTCCCATATATGAACCAGTTTGGAATGATTGGCCCATAGATGGGGAAATCATCACTAAATAGATTTATCTCCTAGGATGGGTGTATAAATGGGAGATTTGGCCTCTTATAACTAGTAGGGACAAGGACCAACTCAGTCTTCTTCTTCCTTTGAATGGTAGTTGGGGCTAGGGCCAAATCATGTTATTTTACCTTTTATTTTTTAGTCCCTTCTAGTTGTCCAAGAGTCTCTGCAACTTGTCCTCCTTTGGTACTAGGGTCTTCATCTATTCCCCCTTATTTGAGCCATAAGCTTCCTCAAAAGCTTAAAAAACCTCCTCAACTATCTCATATGGCTCAAGAGCCACGATGTCCACATGTTCCACCAAGGGTGGTGGTTTTTATGGAGGGCCTAAAAATGATGCTAATTCACCTAGCCTCTCTTCTAGTTGTTTCTTTCCAAGGTCCTTTATTTGAGTTAATTCTATCTGAGGAGGTCCCTAGGGTGTTCTAGAGGAGGAAGGCAGTAAATGGTACTGAAGTGGATGAATTTTCCAAATTTCATTATTTGGCTTATGCTCATATGTTAATCTATGTTACAACTTGGCATTGCACTCTTTTAATCTTGCTAACACCTCCTCAAAACTAATTACCTTGGTATAAGTGTGGTTAAAAACCCTAGGCTGATGATCATATACCTATTTGAGCATTTTCTTATCTTGTAGATGATTCTTCACTACCCTTCTAAGGTCTCACATTATCAATTCATCCATTTAGAAGATAAAAGTTTCTCTCTACCTCTACATGACATCTATTTAATTCTATTCTTGTAATGTGGATCTTTCAAATATAAGAGGAAATGGGTGGAGGAGGCCTTTCTTATTTTCCTTGCATACTCCATTAAACCCATTTAGGAGATAGAATGTGATCTCCTGCTCAGCCAACTTTCTTGGGACATATCAAGTAATCTAAAGGGTGAGGACATGGTAACCTTAATACTTATTACTATGTAGTCTAGATAATACCATACATCTCCCATCATTTCCACATACCTTTTACTTAGGGGGTGCATCCCTGGCATGGGAGAACCAGTGATAACCTCAACCAAAGAGGGGTAAATGCCATCATAAATGAACTACCTATAATTTCTATATATAAAAATGTGAATATTGGATTAGTGATGATAAAAAGTGATTCTCTATTAGGAGACCAATTTTTTATGTGAGGTAACTTGGTTGAGGCCATCAAGGCATCAAAAAAGTAAGACATCATGAAGAATTGCTTTATGGTCCTCCTCTTGATGGATACAAACTAATGGCATAGATGGGTACTTATCATATCCCCAATGGGAGGGGTGAGTTTCTATTCAATTAGGAATTATACATACAAAAATTAAGTGGGATTAACATAAGTATTTATATATTCCCCATAAATCCTATTTATTAAGGTCATGACAACCCTAATCCCCTCTCTAAATTGGGTAATTAGAATTCTATCTTGGAAATCTCTGAAAACACAATTTCCCTAATTGAGCTAAGGTTTAAGGATGATGTCCATGTCATTATTAGTGGTTCAATCCTTAATTGTGGGCAAATACACATGGGACCGTGGGATCCTATAATAAACCTCAAAGGCTACAGGGGCAATGTATGCAATTCTCCTAGATGTTCCATATTTTACAATCCAGTCCTCATCTATTGTATAATCAAAAAAAAGTGGAGCAAGCATGTTGATACAATAAATTACCTTAGGCTTAGAAATTACATGGTGAAGGCCATCCATTTTCGTAGGTACCAAGTCTTTGTATTTTATGTTGACTACCTCAATTATCTTCTCATTTTGAGTGAGGGGTTGCATCTCTTTTATGGTGAAGAAGATCTCGAACCAACTCTTGCATCCATTATCTAATGACATGGTGTCCAATTATATGTCTTAAAAAACCCTACCAGGTGGTTCATGGACAATTAAAGTTCTATTTACTCCCTCCATTATTATTTTCCTACTACCATTGCTTCTCAAACATTCAAAAAAATGGTGAACACCTGCCCTGCAGAAGTCTCTAGATTGTCCTTCTTACACTCAGAATAACATTGTAAGTTTGACTAAGATTCGACTGTTCATAATATTTATATTCTATGCAAGTTTTTAAGTTCTCTAAGATATTTAATGGTGGAGGTTATTTAGACCTGGGTTCATTTATGCCTTTGATCTGAATAAGACTTATGTATTTATACCTTTGCCTTTCTAGATGGACAAAATCTAAGTTTTGTCATCTTTTGCTTATGTGGATCCTATGTGGCATCCATTTGGTGTCATTTCATGGAATTTTTCATAATTTTTCAAATGACAACTAGCCATTAGTATTTTAATTCTTCCCTTTGTTTTTCACCATTGGATCAAGATCCTAAGATTCAGTGTAAACCATTGATCTAAATCCTAAGCCTTTTATCTTGTTAGTCTCTATAAGAATTAAGTCTCTATAAGAATTAAGTCTCATAATTATACCACTTGGCATATTGTCACACCATTGATATCCAACCTTTGATATTTTTCCATGTTTCAAGCTCTTGGGTTTTGCAGGTTCCATTTGAAGATCTCACATCATTGGATCAAATTAGTATAACTAAGCAAGGGCCATTGGATCTTGCAAGATGAAAAAAGTTAAAGTTAGTCTTAAGGGTCTAATAAAGACTTAGGATTAAATGTATAACCCTAAAATTATCTAAAATATTTATGTAAAACCCCTTATAACACTCGAAACATGCCCCCTCTATCTAGGTGAAAATATTGGACTAGATTAAGTTTGACGATCTTGTTACCATCCTAGATGTCCTCATAGTCATCAAATGATGTTAGTGAGAGCATCAAATTTTAGTCCATGAAGTTATAGTGGTCATAGGAAAGAGTGCCACATGGCATACTCATGGGGATTCCCAAGACCTGGGGTTCAATGTGCTTCATTGGACCAAGAGGAGCGATGGCCATTTGATCAAAATCTGAGGCATTACACATAATTAGCTATTTTTAATAAGTGGGACCTTTGTTGATGTAGTTCAGTGTAAGAGGTTGACACTTGGCATTCTTACATGGTTTTGGCTTTCCAATATTTGACTCACACCATTAGATCAAAACCCCATGATGAAGTTTAGATCATTAGATCTTCCTTTGTCTCACACCATTGGATCAAGAGGAGTGATTAAGTGTAGGCCATTGAATTTGCATTCAGGAAAAGGACCATGTCAGAACCCATGATTAAATAAACATATAGGCTAAAATTTTATTATAATTCCTCATTCATATTAATAAATATGAAGGGGGTCTTAGGATGAAAGCTTGGGCTAAATTTAAATTAAAATGGGCTTAGCTTAGGGAAAATAAAATGGGACCCTGCCAACATATTTCATAGGGTGGTTAAGATTAGACAAGGATGTTTTAAAGGGGGAAAAACAATGACTTAAGTTTAATTTCATGTTAAGGTTTGGTTATGTAATAAACACAACCAAACCTTAATATAAAATTAGACTTAAGTCTTTATATTTTCAAAATTGTTACCAAATAACTCCTACCATAATTTGAATTCAAATTTGAGGGTTTTAAATTTAGGGTTTTATTAAAGAGGGGCCAAATTTAAAACTTATAAAACCAAATTCCAATAGAACATTAGTGGATATTTTACTTGGTAAAAAGTAGTGTTTCATGATTCCTGCACTTCTCACAACATAGGGTAAAATGTTAGAATCATTAGGCATACTAAGGTTTAAAAAAACTATACCATCTTACTGAATGGATGATCTTCAAATCCTAATGAAACTTAGGAGCATAACAAAATTGATAGTAACAAGGTTATAAACATCTCAAGGGTCCTAATTTTCAAAATTAGGGGTATGGTGGCCCTAAAAAATGGTGACTCATAGGGGGAACATAGCCAAATGTTAGAACTCAAGGATTTTGGTTTAGGTTAATAATTAGGTCATTTATCCTACTAGATCCATATCATCACTTGAGATTTGTCCATGGTTAAAACAAGATTTATACCTAAAAAATTGAACTTAAACGACTAAGATATAGTCATATTATATGTGTGCTTTGATTCCACTTACTATTTACCATGGGATTCAGAGAACAACTCCTAGGTTTCATGTCTTTAATCATTTGCATTGGCTAGCAACTTATTTAGGCATTCATGGAGGGTTTTTTATTTTAGTTAAAGGAGGCTTGGGAATTTATCTATTTCCATACAAGAATCCATAGCCTTGATAGAGATACCTTTAGCTCCACTTGAGGCCTTGCTTCACTACCATCTAGGCATCCATAGCCCTAGTGGAGATTACCTGAATCACCTATGCTTGAAAAGCTTCAAATTTTGCAATCAATTCTTATTTTTTATATCTTTTGACATATATTTAATGCTTCCATAAATTTTTGGAACTAAGGTATCTGAGTTTAAGGATGGCAGTAAAGTTTTTGATTTCAAAAAATCAACTATGGTTATAACCATTGTCTTGGGAAAGGATGTCTTGTTATGTGCAAACATGACTTTATCCTAATAGATTAAACTCAATTTTAGAAGTGTAGCTCTTATTAAAGTTGTATTCAAGTCTAAATAATGTTTGAGTCTGAATATAACAAGGGATCTCTTCATTGGTCCTTACCAATTTTCTTATGTTATATCACTAAGCTCATATTTTAGGTTTGTGGTCATCATATGCATGGGGTTTATACCCTATCAACACATTTTGACATTCTAAGGAGACAAGGTATTATTAGCACCAAACTATCTAGGAGGACTTATGAGAGCCAAGAAATAGAGAAAAAATAGAAAATAAAAGCACAATTAAAAGAAAGAAAACAAAAGGAATCAACCAAAGACAACAAATGGTAGATAAATATATATAAAGAAAATAAGAAAGAGAAGCAAAAAAGAAACTAACTAGCCTACCTACCCTACTTAAACAACATTAAAATTTTTATTCCATGAATACCCCTAGTAGAGTTGTATCAAAGTAATGTTTGAGATATTATCCATTGGTGGGCAATGTGAACTTTGCTCCTTGAAGGTCTTTTAGCTTGAAAGTATTATTTCCAAGTGTGTTAACAATTTTATATGGGCCAATCCATAGAGGTATGAATTTTCCAAGTTTGCCTTTGGGTTTAAATGCCTTATCCCAAAGGAGATATAGGTCCCCCCATCTGAATATATATATATATATATATATATATATATATCAAGAAAGAGAAGAAAAAAAGAAACTAACTAGCCTACCTACCCTACTTAAACAACCTTATAGAATTTATTCTGTGAATAACCTTGGTGGAGTTACATAAAATTAATGTTTGAGATATTATCCATTAGTGGGAAATGTGAAATCTACTCCTTGAAGGTCTTTTATCTTGAAATTATTATTTCTAAGTGTGTCAACAATCTGATATGGGCCAATCCACAGAGGTGTGAATTTTCCAAGTTTGCCTTTGGGTTCAGATGCCTTATCCCAAAGGAGAACTACGTCTCCCTATCTAAATACCTTCAATTTAGACATTTTATCAAACCATATTTTGACTATGGTTTGATGCTTGATAAATTTATCAAAGGCTTCCTCCCTTGCATCTTCCATTTGAATGATATCTAACAACTTAGATTTTGCAATCTCTTGACTTTCCTCCATGTATTCCTGCATAAATCTAAATTTGGGAAACTTGAGGGTGATAGGAAAGATAGGTTCCTTGACATACAATAATAATAATTTTGATGCCTTTAAATCATACTTTATTATTATTATATCTACCCATAGAGCATTTTTGAAGAGTTTGTGCCAAGTCCTAGGCTTATCTTTAGCATATTTTTTATTACCTTGATTAGGTTCTTATTGGTAGATTAAAAGACACTATTTCCTTAGGGTTAATGGTTGGATGAAAACTTTAGAGAAATTCCATTATAATAATCCCATTTGGTCATCTCTATGGACACAAATGCAAATCCATTATCACATACCAAAGAGACTAGGGTTCTAAATCTAGTACAAATGTTTACCTCTAGGAAGTTGGTCACTTCTTCTATCCTATAGTGTTTGGTGGTTATAGCTTCATTCCACCTTATGCAATAATCTGTGGTAGTTAGTACATATTTTTGGCCTTCAAAATAATTAGGGTTAATAACTCCTATGAAATATAACCCCCATTGTACAAAGGGTTTGTCAACCATTACTAGTTGTAGAGGCATGGCTGCCTTTGGTTCTTTGGTGCTAAATATTTGACAATAATGGCATTCCTTTATGTGCTTGTGAGCATCATTGAAAATGGTAGGCCAATATTAATCAACCTTAAGGATTTTATGGGCTATTTTTCTTCCTGATGGGTGTCTAATACCTAGTTTATCATGAAAAGTACTCATGAATTGAGAAACTTCCTCCTTACAAACACATCTCAAATAGACTCCTTCAAAGTTTTTTCTATACAATATTCTATATTTTATCAAATAGTGAGAAGCTTTAAGTATTAGGGATCTCTTCGATTCCCTTGTAAGGCCTGCTAGATAAGCACCATTAATCAGCAAATGAATCAAGGAGTCATACCACTCATTGGGTTGGAATTCATGCTACTCAACTTGCATGACATATAAACTGGGATTGGTGTTGACAATCATCTGGATTAGACCTTGGCACCTTACCAACTTGGTTTTTTTCATTTCTATGTCATACTCTTGTAGAACTGACATACATTTACCTCTACATTCACCCAATTCATTTTGACTCAGCATGAGTTTTGTAGTAGGGTCTGGCAAGATGGCATGTACTTTGTTTCTAAGAATGTAATGTCTAAATTTTTTATTGATTTTACTAGTGCATATGTCTATTTTTCAATCAAGGAGTAGTTCAATTCTACATTTTTGAAATTGGTACTCATAAAGGCTATTAAGTGATCATTTCCATCAACTTTTTGACTGAGGAATATAGCCATTGTGTGATTAGAAGTAAATAAATACAATTAAAGTCCTTCAAAAAGTTTAAAATTATTAATACTAGGGATTGACTAATTAATTCTTTGATACTATTAAATGCTTTCTTGGACTCCTCATTCCAAGTGATTTTGGAATCTTTCTTGAGCATGTCATTCATTGGTTTAACAATTTCAACAAACCTTGAGATGAACTTCCTCACAAAGTTTATCTTGCCACAAAATGACTTTAACTCTTTTTGACTATTTGGAAGCTCTATCTTAGAAATGGCTTCTACCCTTTCAGGATCTATGAAGATCCCATCTTTAGTGATAATATGACCTAGAAGCTTTCCTTTGGTGACACAAAATATGATTTTCTTGGGGTTGAGAGAAATACCACACCTCCTATGCTTCTCAAATACTTGATGAAGGTGTGTGAAATTATCCTCCCTATTTTTAGAGAACATTGTTAGGTCATATATGTTGATTATGATGAATTTGCCAACTAAACCTTAGAAAGCATGGTCCATGGCTCTTTGAAATGTATCCCCTACATTAATTATTCCAAAGCGTATCCTTTTGTATGCAAAGTTTCCCCACTTAGTAGTAAAGGCTATCTTCATTTTATCTTCTTTGTCCACTAACACTTGGTTATACCTTAAAAATGCATCAAGGAAGGACATCATGAATGACCCAAAAGTAACATGTATAACCTGGTCTAGAGAGGGTAAGGGATAATTTTCCTTTTCAAATGTTTTATTTATATTCCTAAAGTTAATGTACAATCTGATTTTACTATTCTTTTTTTTTACCAGGACCAAGTTGGCAACCTAAGTGGAGTGCCTAATGGGAAACACAATCCTTACATCTAATAGTTTCTTGACTTATTTATAGATCATGGGTTATATGATGGGGTTGATAGGCCTTTGTTTATATCTAAAGGGTTTAAAATTTTCTTTGAGGGGTATAGTGTGTGTGATAACCATTGGATCAATTTTTTTACATCATCATAAGACTAGGCAATTACATCATTGTACTTGGTGAGTAACTCTCTAGGTTTTTTGTTCTCCACTTATATAAAATCCTTCCCCACATTAAATTGCTAAGGTTGATTCATGGTTCCAAGATTCATTACATTAAAATCTTTCCCACTCACCTTGGAAACCTTAGGGGTTTCATTAAGCTTGTCTTGATCAAATAACCTTTCCAATGAAGTCATTCCCTTAGGTATCTTTTTATCATTTAGCTAAATGATTTTGCCATTGAATTCTCTTTCAAGGGTAATTTCATCAGTTTCATCAATAATATGAGCTTAAAAATATCTCAATTTAGTCAAGATTCTTAGATATATTAATCATCATTGAAGACTTGGAAGTGGTTCACATTATCTAGGATTGAGGGGTAGGGTATTAATTTAATAATGAGGTCAGCAGAATCTTGATTAGGCATGAGGCAAGCTATATCAGAAGCTAATTCATCAACAACTTTATTTTCTTCTCTAGGGATAGAGAGGATATTAAATGAATCAAATGAATCTATCAAATCCTAGACTCTAAATTTATACCTCTTGAGGTATGAGATCTTGCATTGGTACTTGCTCCTCACTTGGTTGAATACAAGTTCATAATCTCCATAAATAAGTAGCTCCTTGACCTTATTTTTAATAGAAAATTACAACCCTAATATGAGAGCTTCATACTCAACTAGGTTATTGGTGCATGGTAATTACAATATATAAGATAGATGATATTGTTTTTAGTAGGGTCTATAAAGACAATACCAACCCTAGATCTAAACTTTCATTTAGCACCATCAACATAAATTTTCCATAAACTAGGTGTAACCTAAGTGTTTTATGAACTAGCCACTTTTGTAGTCTCTAAGGTGAATAATCGTAAATTAGAATCAAGGAAATTAACCCTTTGATTGATAACATTATAATCAATAGTTATATGTTTCATCCTTGGTTCCCTTTCCACTCTTATTTGGTTTGGAATAGATTTATAACACAAAAATATATGTGAACAATCAGTTGACATATATCCATTTAAGGCCTTGGTCCACTCTCTACTTAAAAGTAATCCATATACTTTGGGAGTGTCTACTACTTGAATGCCAATAAATTGTTGCACTCTGGGTTCACTAGCTAACTACATGTGTATATTTAATAATTCCCTAATGAATCTAACTCTTGATTTATCCAATTATGTAACCACCCTATCAGACTTAATTGGGGTCAGTGTAAGTTGTTCACATATTTCTGTCGGCATGATATTAGTTGAAGCCTCAAAATGTAGAAGATAATTATGAAGATTCTTACCAAATATCTTGACAATGAGTAAGAATGATGGAGATTCTACCTTACCTATTTGCATGGTCACATTTGTACTATCAACCCTAGATGGCTTCCAAAGTTTCTTAGATAATGATTTTAATAGAAAATATCTTTGCTCTATAATTTGAGTTAATTTATACAAAGTGATGTTGGCCTTAATTTTCTTCATGTCTTCAACAATGTTATAGTCAGTCCCACTTGGGGAATCAACACTAGGTTTGGGAAAACTCCCTTTGGGTGGCTCAGGGTCATTCCTTAAAGTGGTATCAAGAGGGGTCCCATAATTTCTTAGGGGAGTTGAAGTGGTCAATGGTTATTTCTACTCCCTATTCCTCAGAGGGTAGGTCTTCAAGAATTGTTGAAATGATTGAATCTCTTCAAGAATATTTTTTGGTTCATCATCTTCCCAAAAAGGGAATTAGAATGTCTCTACCATATGGACTTAGTTTGATGACTTGGACCTAGAAGCATTTGTATCATTATCCTTGTTATGGATTACTTTGAATGTGTCTAGCTCTTCTTGAAAAGTTTCAAAGGATTTGTAGAATTCAATGCAATCAATCTCACCATGCTTAGTAGTAGCATGCACTCTATAGTAATTAGGTAGAGCAATGCTAGTGAGATTGATGTCTAGAGTTTTGTTAGTAGAAGATGGTTCATTAGCCTTGTTACTATTGTAAAAAATTTCATTTTAAAACCTATTTCCAAGTTTATTGAAATTTTGGAAAGTAAAGTTCCTTCCTGAACTCTCATCAGCATTACCAACTTGTTTTTGTAATTGAAGAAAATTAGTGCTAAGTTTTTGAACCATCTTTAATATAGACTCATTCTTGCTCTAAAGGGTCTCATAATTGTGGACCTGATTATTGATTGTACTAGAAGTTAGTGTTAAGGCTTTTTTCTCATTATTAGAAGATCCATTAGTTTCTTAGTGATTTAGGAAAATTAGATTTTGATTAGGAGAAACATAACTAGTAGGTAATATACCTAGAGTTGGGAGTTGATTACGAGTAGGGGTGTTTTGGTTATTACTAGAAAAAGGTTTAGAATAGGCATATATGGGCTAACATTGGGAATAGAGTAAGCCATTTGACCTATTTTGCTAAAAAAAATTATATTTCAAGTCTAAAATAAAATAGAGAAGAAGGATAGGGATAAGTGATTAAAATGAACGTGGATTGGTTTGCACACAGTATCTAGACATTGTGAGAACTCCTCTTTAGCTGGAAAGGACTACCTTTAAGTAAGAAAACACTACCACAAAATATTTTTTAGTATATATATGAGTGGGTTGCCAAGCTATGTTCTTGTTCTAAGAAGTGTCAACCTTCCTTAGAGATGATATTCCACTTTTGAGGGACAAAAGAGTAATAAATAACCAAAAAAAGGTGAAGAGAGATTAAAAGAGAGATAATGTTATCATTATTCACAATTTGAGTGCAAAAAAAAGTAACAAAGTGCAAGTGATATATTCAATTTATATTTTGGAAGTAGTTTGGGTAGGTGTTAGAAGGGTTACTAGAAATCTATAGTTACCAAAATTGATTAGGCTATCGAGGTCAGTTAACAAGTGATCGATATCAGTTAGGCTATCAAGGTCAGTGAGGAAATGTAACTGATATTGGTTAGGCAACGTATATCGATAGGGGCAATAATTACCTAAGAGTTTGCAAAAGGATTTTTTGGGTCTAACAAATGGTTTTGGTTAGGTCTGGAAGGTTAGGGGAGAGTTGTGTGTGTGAGAGAGTATTGTTTGGATAGATCTAGTTAGAGGTTTCTTGGGTTGGAACAAGGGGAAACAAGTAGGGAAGCTTTATAACACCTTCACGGGGGTTCAGTTAGGAATGTGTAAAATAATGAATAGTAGATATAAAGTGATAGCAAAGTAACTACTTAAATATTTATAGAATAAGTGATGTACTTAGCTATAAAGGTGACTGAATGATAAGTGTTAGATGGATGGCTCCTTTTAGGTGGTATGAACCAATGCCTCAAATAGAGAAAATAAGTAGGTGATGTTGGTTCTTGAGAGCTTGGTTTTTTATTTGGATTGACTTATGTAAGATAACAGTAAGCCAAGATGTCAAAAGTTGAATACCAAAAGCTTGTATGCAAATAAGAATGAGTTTTCTTGATTTTTGTTGACCTAAACATTAGTTTAGAGTTTGGCTTATATAATCGATGTCAGTGATCCCATTGGCATTGGCCATGGGTTGACTAACATCAATAACATGAGAATAGGTAAAAGTACTATCATTAGCCTATTTTGTGTTGTTTGTCATGCCAATTGTGGTATCCATTACAAAATAGTAGAAATAGGGGTTAAGAAGAATGTAGTTGGTTAGGAATTCATTTTTGAGGTGAGAATAAGTTAGGGGTAGTTAGAATAAGGGGACTAAGTCTTGGGGTGACTCATTAGGTGAGAATTATTCTTAAGAAGAGATGGCTAGGTAAGGTGGCATAAGAGGTTTTTAATTAACTTAATTAAATATTTTAAATTAATTAACTTAATTAAATATTTTAAATTAATTAAATATGTTAGGGGTAAAAGCATGGGTTAAGGAGGTTAATTATTATTATTGAAAATGGGCTTAAGGGGGGTTTTGACACAAGGAGTTATGCACATGTGTGACATAATTTTGGTGTCTACATTTGCCCCTTTTTGTCTTGTAATTTACACTGACAAGTTGTAAGATGAAAATAGGAGTTAGATGCTCTAGGTACTGGATGAGGTATCCCCCCTCAAAATATGAATTGATGGAGGAGAAACCAAAATCAGGTACTAGATTGATAAGAAGTGAACTATGTGAGTAGAGGAGAATGTGGTATCATCACTTGTACATATACTAATATGAGCTATAGTCGACAAAATCAAGAATAGGTAAGGTTAAGGAGGACTTGGATAGAAATAACTAAAGCACAACTTGTAAGTGATAGATGATAAGGTCAAAACCATCAAAGTTTTAGCTCCAATGGTCTATGTTTGCTAGGTATTTGAGGTAGGGAAGTGACCCTAGGAAACATAAAAGGTTTTAGGTGATAGGATGAGCTTGGTCACCATCAAAAACACCTAATATAAATGCATGTATACAATATCCAACTATAGTGTAATAACATAAGTAGTCAAGATAAGCAATGCAAGGTTGGTGTAAAAAGGTTAATTTATGAGGAGATATTCATGATCTCTAAGTAAAGTCATCATGGGTAGAGATTTAAGTGATCTATAAGGGTGGTTGTCATGGTTGGGGAGATATATGTGATCTCTAGGTTGGTTTTCATGGTCATGGAGATATACGTGATCTCCAAATTTTCCTAGACTTAGATAGAGTCTAATGAGTTGTGGTTATTGGTATAAACTCTAATTCAAAGGTGCCGACATTAGTTATGTCATCGATGTTGATAGTAAATAGTGCTAACATTAGTGTCCTAGGATATGGTTATTGATATCGATGGGAAAAAGTGATGATGTTAATAGATTAGGTCAAGTATGTTGACATCAGTAGATTAGGTCAAGTATGTCAATGTTAGTGGGTAACCAAACCTAACAAAAAGGGTTTGGTGCCCACCATGACTCATTTACAACATTTGATTGGAGAGAAAAAAATATCTGAGTGTGATTGAGATGGTAGAGATAGGAGGGGACCTAGCAGGTGGTATGTCACTATAAAATCTAGCTATGTTAGCCTAGAGGAGATGGAGAGATGAGGTAAGATTCCCTACGATTTGGTTTTAAATGTGAGTTGTTTAATTTTATTCTTGTAGGCTAAATTTAAAGATTGGGTAGAAAAAAGGTGTTGAGGGGGATAGGAAATAAGGGAAGGGTAGGTTTAGATGATTTTGGGGATATATTTTAAAGGTAAAAGTGAATTTTGGGAGATGAGTCTTTTAGCCCTAAGGTAGAACTAGTCATTTATGTCGGTGGGATCCATCAATGTTGGTTGACATGGTACTAATATCAACAAGTTTTTATCGATGTCAACCGACACCAAGTACTAATTTCAGCATACAAGATTGACATCAATGATTGTGAAAAACCTAAAAAAGGAAAAAAGGTCAATTTAGATTCTTAATTGAATTAGTCAACTAGCCTAATGGCTGAGCTAGCCTCAGAAGACCCCTTGTCGATTGGGTGCTACCTACATAGCCCAGTTAAGGGCCTCATGCCAATGTAGTTCTCCCAGAGCCTGGGGAAAATGATCTAAGGTGTGGTTAAAAGAGTGTTAGGAGAAATAGGTAAAAAAGCTAGGTTGAGATAGGTCAGAAGACCTAAGGCTTAAAATATAGGTCATAGGGTTGAAGGTTAGGGATATAAGTTGTGAGGCATAGAGTTGTGATAGGTATTTGGGCCTAGGGTAGAGAGAGAGAGGTAGTGAATCCTAGGGGAGAGAGGGGAGAGTAGATTAGATAGTTAGGTGGGTATATAGCTGAGTTAACCCTAGAAGACCCCATGTTGACTGAGTGTTTCCTATATAGACTAATAGAAGGTTTTAGACCAATGTAGTTCTCCTAAAAAGAAGGGAAAAAGGTAGTGGTAGGTGATATTAGAAAGTATGTGACTTGATTTTTGTGTGTGTGTGTGGATGCAGGTGAGGCTAGAGTTGACACTACAAGATCACCTATCAATGTTGTTGATGTGGATGAGGAGGGATGTCACCCCAGATGAGTGGGAACACATGGTAGTCATAGGTTTAGGGGGAGTATGATTATATTGTAGAGTCACACGATATGTGAGCCTGATTAGAGTGTTGATCAAGAGGTGGGATCACACCACCAACACCTTCCATCTACCAATTGGAGAGTTAACAGTGACCTAGGAGGATGTATATAGGATTTTATGGTTGTCACTCTAGGGTGAAAATCCCTTCTCATGTTCAAGAGAGGAGTATGATATTCACATGGTGGCATTACTTGGAGAGCATGTTAGCTAAGAGACCTATCACTTAGTGAGCTTCACATATGATCCACTATATATTATTGATGAGGAGTAGCATTGGTTGAGCATCTTGATGATGTTTTTTAGTTTAAATAGTTGTCCTTCAAGGGAGTAGTCTATTGCTAGTAGCAAAGAGAAGTTACGTAGCTATCCTTTAAGGGATTAGTTGTTGGGGATCAACCAACAATGGATTACACTTGTGAAAGCAATAAATGCAGAAATAAATCAGATAGATAAGCAACTAGAATGATAAATAGCACAGAACAAGAGATACAAGAAAACACCCTAAAAACTTGTAATAAAACTCTTTACAATAGGAATACAATTGAAGAAACTTCTTTCTTCCACACCTCTCTCAGATGCACACAAGATCTCTCACTAGATCTCTATTCCTCAAGAGCTCTCTCTCTCTCAAGTACACTCAAATACAACAACCTGGATTGATGCAACTCAGTATTGTCCTTCAAACATTCACAATGTTCTACTCATACAGTTCATCATACTAAGCTAAGAAGATCTTTCCTACATATAGAATTAGGAAACTTGAGCATGCTCTTACAACAAACAGTTAAGCCTCTTGAACAAGGGCTCTAAAAATAATATTGCTAATAATAGAGACGCGAGCTTCAGACTACAACTCAAACTCATCATGAAAACACTCGCTTCTATCTTCAGAAATCGCTTTCTGGACACACAGGTAACCGACGTTGGTTCCTGCCTGTTCACCTGTGACCGTCGCCGGCCGACCCTACTACCGACGTCGGTGCCTCTGCAACTACAACTGACCGATGTCGGTCGCTCCTGACCGACACCGATGTCTATGTAGACCTGAACCTATTTAAGTATGCTCCTTGGTGAAGCTTTTAGCTCCACACACCCTAACAATCTCCCACTTGGAGATAAATAGCTGCACCAGTACATGTACAGCAACATCTTCTAGCTCCTCCATCTTCAACTCAATCATGAAGACCAATAGAAGTTGAATGAAGATTCAAATTCTCCTTCGTAACTGACTTTGTTAGCATATCAGCAGGATTCTTGTCTGTATGGATTTTCTCCAGCTTCAACTCACCATCTTCCAATACCTGCCGTATGAAGTGGTACCTTAGCTGTATGTGCTTGGTTCTTGAGTGAAAGGCTGAGTTCTTAGCCAAATGGATTGCACTCTGACTGTCACTATACAATCTGTAACTCCCATGCTCCCTTCCAAGCTCTTCCATGAACCGTGTCATCCATATCATCTCCTTGCTAGCTTCTGTGGCTGTAATATACTCTGCTTCTATAATTGACAAGGCAACAACCTTCTGCAACTTAGATATCCAGCTAACCGTCATTCCACCTATAGTAAAAACATAGCTTGTAGTGCTCCTCCTGCCATCCAAATCACCTGCCATATCTGAATCTACATAGCCATGTAGAGAAGTATCTGAACCTCCATAGCACAAGTGTCTACTGCTAGTTCCTCTCAGATATCTAAGGATCCATTGAACTGCTTTCCAATGTTCCTTTCCTGGATTGGCCATATACTTACTTACTACTCCCACTGCTTGGGCAATATCCGGTCTAGTACACACCATTGCATACATCAAACTTCCTACCGTGGAAGAATATGGAACCTTACTCATGTACTCTACCTCATCATGTGAATTAGGACATTGTTCTTTACTCAACTTAAAATGTCCAGCCAAAGGTGTGCTTACCGGTTTAGCATCCTGCATATTGAACCGTTTCAACACCTTGTCCACATAATCCTCTTGAGACAATATCAACTTGTGATTTTTCCTGTCCCTCTTAATGCTCATGCCAAGGATTTTCTTTGCTGCTCCCAAATCCTTCATAGCAAACGTTTGAGCTAATTTCACCTTAAGCTTAGAGATATCCTGCATGTGAGATCCTGTAACCAGCATATCATCTACATACAACAATAGAATAATATATCTACCATTATCAAATCTCTTGAAATATACACAATGGTCAGATTGACACCTACTGTAGCCATGCTCAGTCATAAACCTGCCAAATTTCAAATACCATTGCCTAGGAGCTTGCTTGAGGCCATACAAGCTTTTCTTCAACCTGCACACTAACTTCTCCTTACCCTTGACCTCAAATCCTTCTGGCTGTTCCATGTATATTTCCTCATCCAAATCTCCATGAAGAAACGATGTCTTAACATCTAGCTGCTCAAGATGCAAATCCTCAAAAGCAACCAAAGACAATACAACCCTTATAGAAGTCATCTTAACAACAGGAGAAAAAATCTCACCAAAGTCAATACCTGGCTTTTATGCAAATCCTTTCACTACCAATCTGGCCTTATATCTCATCTGTCCATCCTCACCTTCTTTCAACCTGTAGGTCCATCTATTCTTTAGTGTTCTCTTACCAGCTGGCAATTCAACCAAATCCCATGTTTGGTTCTCTCTTAAGGACTCCATCTCCTCAACCATGCCACGCTCCCACTTACTCCTGGACTCCACCTGTAATGCTTCTTCAAAACTCTCTAGTTCTCCACCATCAGTTAGCAATAAATAATATAAGGAAGGAGAATATCTAATTGGAGGCTTACTTACCCTTTCTGACCTCCTGATGGGTGTCTTGGACTCGTTCTCAACACGCTGTCCACCCAAATTTTCTGACAGTGACCGACCTCGGCCACCTGTAGACCTGTTACTGGCCGACGCCAGTTCTTCCTGGCCGATGCCAGTGCTTGGTCTGCCGATGTCGGTCTTTGTATGACCGACATTGGTTTTTGTACTACCGATGCCAGTCCCTAACCTGCCGACGTCGGTCTCTGTGTTTTCCTGTAAGTGATTATTTCTTTTTCCTGCGAGCTCATTTTGGACCATAACTTCATCCAATTCACCATTGCTCTACCCAGATTGATCCAGCTTCCTTATCTGATCACTGTACATCACTCTTTCATTGAAAACAACATCATGGCTCCTAATTACCTTGTTAGTTCCTAGATTCCAAAATCTGAAACCAAAATCATCTGAGCCATAGCCAATAAATGTGCACCTCATAGACTTAGCATCAAGCTTCTTTCTATTTTCCTTATCTACGTGCACAAAGGCTTCACAACCAAAAACTTTGAGATATGAGAGATCTACCTTTTTACCTGTCCATGCCTCTTCTGGAATTCCACCATCCAGAGCTGTAGAGGGTCCTCTGTTAATCAGGTACACTGCGGTGTCAACTGCTTCTGCCTAAAACTCTAAGGGCAACCCAGCATGCAATCTCATACATCTTTCACGCTCCATGATAGTTCTGTTCATCCTTTTAGCAATACCATTCTGCTGAGGTGTCCTTGGAACTGTCCTTTGCCTTCAGATTTCGTGTGTGTAACAATACCAGTTAAACTTAAGACTGCAGAACTCACCACCATTGTCAGATCTCAAGCACTTTAATCTTTTGCCTGTTTCATTCTCAACCATGGCTTTCCAAATCTTAAAAGTCTCAAAAACATCAGATTTTTTTTTAATACAGTAGATCCATACCTTCCTTGTAGCATCATCTATGAATGTAACATAGTACCGTGATCCTCCAATAGAGGCTACCTGAGTCGGTCCCCACACGTCTGTGTGAACAAGCTGCAACTTATGCCTTTTCTTAGTAGACCCAATCTTGAGAAAACTAACCCTTTTCTATTTTCCAAATACACAATGCTCACAAAATTCTAGATCCATACTTTTCAAATCTGAAAGCATACCTTTAGACTTAGGAATTGACATCCCCTTCTCACTCATGTGGCCAAGCCTTGAGTGCCACAATTTAGCATCCACATCTGAAGTAGATAAAATGGAAGGAGATTTGTTAGTAACACAATTACACAAATAGAGAGTACCTTCTCTCTTACCTCTGGCCATAACAAGTGCACCCTTGGTCACCTTCCAAGAATCTGCTGTGAGAGTTACTGTACAACCCTCATCACCTAGCTTACCTGCAAAAATCAAATTTCTCTTCAAACTAGGAACATGCATCACATCTCTCAACACCCATGTGTTGCCATTCTGCATCTTCAGCTGCACTTTACCTTTGCCAGTAATCTTACAAGGCTCATCATCCCCTAAGTACACTATTCCAAAATCTCCATGGATATAGTCACTAAAATATTCTCTGTTAGGGGTAGCATGGAAAGATGCACCAGAATCTAATACCCAAGATTCTATATTATTATGCAAAGAGAAAATAAGAGCATCCTGTGCAATACCTGCAACCTTTGCCTCTTCCTTTCCTTCGTGTTGATTCTCCTCCTTAGGCTTTGACCAGCAATCTCTGCTTATGTGCCCCAACTTTCCACAGTTCTAGCATTGTGGCCTTCTGCCATTTCTGGATTTAGATCTGCCTTTTCCCTTAGATTTAGATCTTGATCTCCTCTTGCTCCTTTCTTTTTGCCTTCCCCTGCTCTCAAGATTTAAAGCATTCCCAGATGTCTCTTCTGTGCTTTTCCTGCGAATTTCCTCATTCAAAATAACACTAACAACATCCTCTACTTTCAAAATATTCGAAGCAGATGCAGTATTAGAAACCGCCATTACCAAGCCATGCCAACTTTCAGGCAAAGAACATAATATTAAAAGAGCTTTTATTTCATCTTCAAATACAATATTGACTGAACTTAACTGATTAACAATACCATGGAAATCATTCAGGTAATTAGAAACAGATCCACCTTCTTGCATATGCAAATTAAATAACTGCTTCATTAAATATACCTTATTAGAAGCGGAGGGTTTTTCATACAAATTTGCTAACGTAGTCATTAACTCTACCGTAGTTTTAGCCTATGATAAATTAGATATCACAGTGGATGCAAGACTCAGTCTTATAGACCCCAAAGCCTTTCTGTCAAGAACTTGCCATTCTTCATCTTCCATGTCCTTGGGCTTCTTTACAATCCCACCTAACGGTAAGTAAAGATCTTTCTGATACAGATAGTCCTCTATCTGCATTCTCCAATGTTGATAGTTCTTGCCATTAAACTTTTCCATTCTCAACTTACTTTCTTCTGCCATTGCTTCTCCCACTCAAACAGAAATCCCTGCAGAAACCCCTGTGAGCAACCTGTAATCCAAACACACTACACAGATCTGAACCACCTGTTAGTGAACCTGAGCTCTGATACCACTTGTTGGGGATCAACCAACAATGGATTACACTTGTGAAAGCAATAAACGCAGAAATAAATTAGATAGATAAGCAACTAGAATGTTAAATAACACAGAACAAGAGATACAAGAAAACACCCTGAAAACTTGTATTAAAACTCTTTACAATAGGAATACAATTGAAGAAACTTCTTTCTTCCACACCTCTCTCAGATGCACACAAGATCTCTCACTAGATCTCTATTCCTCAAGAGCTCTCTCTCTCAAGTACACTCAAATCCAACAACCTGGATTGATGCAACTCAGTACTGTCCTTCAAACATTCACAATGTTCTACTCATACAGCTCATCATACTAAGCTAATAAGATCTTTCCTACATATAGAATTAGGAAACTTGAGCATGCTCTTACAACAAACAGTTAAGCCTCTTGAACAAGGGCTCTAAAAATAATATTGCTAATAATAGAGATGCGAGCTTGAGACTACAACTCAAACTCATCATGCAAACACTCGCTTCTATCCTCGGAAATCGCTTTCTAGACACACAGGTAACCGACGTTGGTTCCTGCTTGTTCGCCTGTGACCGTCACCGGCTGACCCTACTGCCGATGTCGGTGCCTCTGCAACTGCAACTGACTGACGTCGATCGCTCCTGACCGACGCCGGTGTTTGTGTAGACCCGAACCTATTTAAGTATTCTCCTTGGTGAAGCTTTTAGCTCCACACACCCTAACATTAGTCTATGTTAAGAATCATGACTTGAGAGATTATAACTTGGCACATATCCCATTATTTTGATTTTAGTCATGGACAAGTCTATAGAGGCTTACGATTTTTCCACTTTGAGGGGAAAAACATAACACTACATAAGTTAAATAAGTGTGTAAGATTAAGGGTTAAGAGGAAGGGAGATGAATGTAATAAGGGTACTCAAAGTATGAGCTCAAGTTAAACATGAGGTGAAGTGATGCTTGGTTAATAGAAGAATTGTCAGAGGTGTAAGGCATTTAAAGGCTCAGGTTCTAGCCTTCCTTAGAGAGAAGAAAAGTGATACGTTCTTAAGTCATAATTGCGAGTTATAATGTAGGGTTCAAGCCAATTAGGAGTGAACTTACCCTATTTGCTTTTCTCCATGTTCATCATATGTTTATTTTATTTTAAGATGAGATCTCCAATATTGAAATCTCGCTCTTTGAGATTTTTTTGTAAAAACATTTGATAAGCTCTTGATAGATTTGGAGATGGTTGAGGGCTATGAGATGGCACTCATCAAGTAACTCGAGTTGAGCCAAATTTTCTTGATGAAAGTCATCATTAGTATGTATTTTATATAAATGGGAAGAGAAGGAATCTGAACCTCAAGAGGCAAAACAACCTCCATATCATATACCAATGAAAAAGGCATAACACCCATAGGGGTCTAAATTCTAGTGTGGTAATCCCATAAGGCAAAGGGAATATGCATGTGCCAATCCTTGCCCATATCGTTGACTACATTTATGATAATTTTGGTCAATGTTTTTTAGAAGCTTCTACCTATCCATTTACTTGTGGATAGTATGGCAATGAGAAGCTTAATTTGATTCTAAATGTATCAAAAAGACTTTAGATAGTCTTATTTTTGAAAGATTTTTCATTATCTATTATAATTTTATGTGGAAAAACAAAATGACAAATGATGTGATGGTTGATAAAGTAAAAAAAAATTCATCCTTAGTGGAGATGAGAGGAATGGCATCGACCCACTTGATGAAGTATTCTATGGTAGTAATGATAGAATGATGATAGAGGGATGAATGAGGGTTAATATCCCTGATTAAATCCAAGCCCCATTAGGAGAAGGGCCAAAAGTCTTTAGTGACTTATAAGGCATGACTTGAAACGTGAAGGAGGTTAGGATGTTGTTGACATTTGATGCAACACCAAACATAATTAGCTCGGTCTTGATGGAGTGTTGGCCAATAATAGTCGAGTCAAAGGATACACTTGGCAACTGTGTGACCATTGAAATGTCCACCACAAATCCCATAATGGACTTCATTAATAGTGAAGGGAGTCTCAGTACTAGTGAGGCATCTAAGAAGGAGACCATCAAAACTTTGCCTGTAGAGAAGTCCCCTTAGCATAGTGTAATGAGTGACACATTTTATGAAGGCACATCTCCCATTGTAGGAGAGATCAGAAGGGGTAAAAGAAAAGGAAAGATAATCCATGATTTGTTTATACTATAAGTCATGTGGGTTGGATGTTACATTTCTAATAAAGAGGATGTTAGTTGATACATAGGAGGGTAATTTTAAGTGATGCACAGTGACATAGATTTTAGAGGAAGAGGATGAAGAGGGTATGTGTGAAGCAAGTGAGGCCATTGTGTTAGAAAACTTGTTTGTAGATTGAGGAATAGTTTATAAGAGATAAGAGTCAAATGATCCCAATATCATATCTACATGAATTTATAACACTATAGAATTTCATTTTTTCATAAGAACCATTAACCTGATTAACTACTAGCTGAGAATCACCAAAAATGCTTATGGATTTGACACTCAAGAAGAGAGATATTTAAAGCCCTAAGATCAAAGCCTCATATTTGGCCATATTTTTAGTACATTTAAAATCCAATTTAAATGACAAAAGCATAGGCTCACCATCTAGAGCAATAATAATGACCCCCACATCCCCACCATGTTGACATTTAGACCTATCAAAGAACATCATCATTTGATAGGAGATGTTATCAGTGGAGAGAATTATAATGGATTCATCAAGTAATTTGAGGTTTGAAGGTTGGTTCTCAAGTAAAAGGGTGGAAGCTAATTGGTCAGTGATTGTTTGCCCCTTGATAGACTTTTGTTGAATAAAATCTAAGTTAAATTTAGTAAGGAGCATGAGCCACCAAGCTACATGTTGGTTGTGGTTTAGAATACATGTATTTGAGCAGACTAGTATGGGTGACCACATAGGTTTTGTGATTTAGGAGATAATGGCAGAGTTTGGAGGTTGAAAAGACTAACATGAGGAAAAGTTTTTTAGTATGGGTATATCAAGTCTCATAATCATTAAGTGTGCATCTTATGTAGTAAACTACCTATTATCAATGGTGATCAACTTGATGTGCAATCATAGCACCTAGAGAATGGTCTATTACAGAGATGTAAAGGTATAAATGTTATTTTTCTTTAGGTGGAATAAGAACTAGTGGGGAAAGGAGATATTGTTTGAGTGCATCAAAAGCTTCCTAAAAATTTGTGTTGCAATGGAAGGAGACATATTTTTTGAGGAGATGGTGAAAGGGTTGGTAATGATCTGACAACTAGGAGATGAAGCAGCAAATTGACTAAAGTTTACCTTATAGGCTATGGATTTGTTTGATATTAGTAGGTAGAGGCATCTCTATTATTGTTATAACCTTAATATGGTCTACCTTAATACCACAAAGAGAAATGATAAAGCCTAAGATCTTACCAAAAAGAACACCAAAGACACATTTCTTTGGGTTTAGTCAAACATTATATTGGATAAGATAATAGTAAGCCAAGATGTCAAAAGTTGAATGCCAAGAGACTGAATGCAAGTAATAATGAATTTTCTTGATTTCTACTAACCTGAACTTCAAATTGGAGTTAGGCTTATATCACTGATGTCATTGATCCCACTGACATCAGCCATGGGTTGATCAATGTCAGTAGACCTAAAATAGGTAAAGATTACTATTTTTGGCTTGTTTTCTATTACTCTTCATGCCAAGTGTGGCACCTATTAAAAAATGGTAAAAATAAGAGGTTAATAAGGTGGTAGTTGATTAGGAATTTAGTTTTAGATTAAGAATAAGTCCTGCATAGTTAGGATGAGGGTACTAGGTCTTGAGGTGACTCATTAGGTGATAATTAGTCATAGGGTGAGGTGGGTAGGTAAGGTGGAAAAGGTGGATTTTAATTAACTTAATTAAGTATTTTAAATTAATTAAATGTGTGAGGGTTAAAAGCATGGGTTAGGGGGACTAATTGTTATTATTGAAAATGGGCTTAAGGGGGGTTTTGACATAGGGAGTTATGAATGTGTGTGTTATGTAATTTTGGTGTCTACATTTGCCCCTTTTTGTCTTGTAATTTACACTAAAAAGTTACAAGACAAAAATAGGAGTTAGATTCTCCAAGTATTAGATGAGGTATCTCCCCCTCAAAATGGGAATCAATAGAGGAGAAATCAAAATCAGGTATTGGTTTGATAAAAAGGTAATTAAGTGAGTGGTGAAGAATATAGTATCACTTTGTATGCATACACTAGTACAAGATATAGTTGACAAAGTCATGAATAGACAAGGTTGAGGAGGACTTGGATAGAAATAACTAAAGTACATCTTGTAAGTGATAGCTGATAAGTCAAAACAATCAAATTTATATGTCTAATGGTCGATGTGTCCTAGGTATCCATGGTAGGAAGTGCCCTTGGAAAACACAAAAGGGTTGAAGGTGATAGGATGAGATTTGTTACCATCTAAAAACACCTAATATACAAGCATGTGCATAATAGACAACTATAGTAGAATAACATAAGCAGTCAAGATAAATAATGTAAGGTTGGTGTAAAAGGGTCAATGAGCAAGGAGATATTCATGATCTCCAAGCAAAGTCATCGTGGGTGGAAATTTAAATGATCTCCAAGGGTGTTTACCATGGTGGAGGAGATATACATGATCTCCAAATTACCCTAAAGTATGGGTAAAGTAAAAAGTTGGGATTACTTTTTGAGGGAAAACATTATTGCAATGGTGTCAACATTGGTGACTTTGTTGATATTGATAATAAATAGTTTTGATGTCAGCACATTAGGGCAATGTTGCTAATGTTGGTAGGCATAAACATTAATGTCAGTAGATTAGGTCAAGAGTTTTAACATTGGAAATTGACCAAACCTAACAAAAGGGGGTTTGGTGGCTAACCAAACTCATTTACAACTTATTATTAGAGACAAATAGTGATATGAGAGTGATTGAGATGGTAGAGAAAGGAGGGGACCTAGTAGGAAGCACACGACCATAAGAGCCAGTTGTGCCAGCTAGGAAGAGATAGAGAGATGAGGTAAGAGTCTATGATAGTTGTTTTGAAATTTGATTTGGGTATGTGTAGTTTATAGGCTAATTTAGAGGTGGGGGTATAGAAAATGTTAGTATAGGGGTATAAAATAGGGTAGGGTAGTTTTAGGATAAGTTGGGGGAATTTGGGGTAAGTTTTTAGGTTAAAGTTTTAGTTTTGGGTTTAGTCATTCAGCCCTAGGGCCGAACAAGTCATCGACATCAGTAAGGTCCATTGATGTCAACTGACATGACATTGAGGTCAGTAGGTGTCTGTTGATGTTAACTGACATTTAAGCCTACAAATCACTGACATCAGAATTAATGCTGACATTAGTGACTATAAAGAACTAGTAAAATATGAGAAATGCCTTATTTAGATCCCTATTAGAAGTAGAAGACTACCCTAATGGTCAAGCTAGCCTCAAAATACCCCATGTTGACTAAGTGATGCCTACATAACCTAGTTTAGGGCCTCAAGTCAATGTAGTTATCCTAGAGCCTAGGAAAAATATCTAAGGTATGGTGAAAAGGTGTGGTAGGGGAAATGGGTAAATAGGTAGGTTGAGATAAGCCAAAAGGCCTGAGGTATAAAAGAGAGGGCATAGTTTCAAGGGTTAGGGATATAGTCCATGAGGCCTAGAGTTGTGATAGGTAGGTAGGCCAAGGGTGAAGATAGAGAAGAGGTAGTAAAGCCTAGGGTAAAGAGAGAGAGAGGTAATGAATATTAGGGTAGAGACAAAAAGGTAGTGAAGCCTAGGGTAGAGAGAAGAGAGTAGGGTAGTTAGTTAGGTGAGTATATGGCTGAGCTAACCTCAAAAGACGCTATGTTGACTGTGTAATACCTACATATCTCTATTTAGGGCCTCATACCAATGTAGTTATCCACAAGAGAAGGGAAAAAGTTGGTGATAAAGTATATTAAAAGGTATGTGACTTGAGTTGTGTGTGTATAGATGTAGGTGAGGATGGATTTGACATTACAGGATCATCTATCAAGGTTTTTGACACATATAAGGAGGGATGTCACTCTAGATGAGTGGGATTACATGGAAATGGTGGGGTTAAGAGTGTGATGATATTGAGTTGCCTGATATGTGAGTCTTATGATAGCATTGATAGAGAGGTGTGATCACACCACCAACAACTTCCGTCTATCGATCAAAGAGTTGATAGTGACTCAGGAGGATGTCTATAGGATTTTATGGCTATCACTCCAAGGTGAGGATCTCTTCACATGCTCAAGAGAGAAGCATGATATTCACATCGTGGATTTGTATGGTGAGCATGTTAGGAAGGTGACTTGTCATTCTATGAGTTTCACCTATGATCCATTATATATGGTTGATGAGGAGAAACATCGACTGAGCATCCTAATGATCATCAAGATCATGGTGTATGCATTACTAGATACAAGTAGTAGTAGTTTTTTTATTACATCAATAGGTGTGCTTACATAGAAGGTTGAGCACTGGAATATTTTTGGATGGGGTCTAGTATTTTTAACATAGTTATACAAAGAGCTATGGCATCTAAGACTATGATGGTGATACAGTTTGTGTGTCAACCATTTGCTACACTATTGGGCATATGAGCACATCATGATGACATAACCATTGGGGCTACTTATTACTATTCTAGCTGGCTTTAGGGTTGGTTTTAGATGTTGAAGAGAGTGCATGGCACATACCTAAGTGGATGGTGTAGTACATGATATTGCATATTATATTTGCATGATTGAGGGTTTGATCCCTATGGATATTGTGTGAAGACCCTACTTGACATACCCAATATTCAAAGGATAGAAATAAAAACTTGTTGCTTTGTAGAGATCATTATGGGTCAGGGGGAGATGGGTTGGTGAGTTAGAGATGGTACCCATGGCACAAGTCAGGAGGTATTCTAGTCTACTACAAGATATTCTACCTATCTTCACTTGATAGATGAGGGATGACATAGAGGCACCACTACCATTACCCTAGGAGATAGATGGATCAAATTTGGAGGAGTTGCCAGTGGAGCCAAGTGTTAGAGATCTAGGTTACAAAATAACATATACAACTTGGTGGGTAGGTTTACATCTCATGGTGGAGGTTAGGAGGCCACCACCAGACTTAAAGGGGTTGGTGAGAGAGAGGGATGAAACCATATAGGTATGAGATGTAGCTCTGCAAGCTAGAGATATAACACAATCATAGGCTGTAGCCTTACAAGGGTAGGTTGTGACATTGTAGGGCTATATTGGGGCATTACAGGGTTATGTTTTAGCATTATAGGCCCAAGTTAGAGTGTTATAGGGTTAGGTGACCATAGTGATAGTGGAGAGAGATACCTTGAGAGTAGCAAGTTAGGCTACTCCTCCTCCACCACAAGGACCAATACAAGTTGGGCCATCATCAAGTGCTATGGGACCTCCATAGACTATATCCTTAATGAGATATAATACTACCCTAGATGAGATTACCTAATATAATAGGGCTATCAGAGAGTTTCCACATGTTGAGTTTAGGGAGTAGGAAAGATCCATGTCATGTGCCATAGCTTCTAGCTCACATAGATGCAGATGAGCTAAGAGTGGAAATGACACTACTTCATCATGACCAAATGGAGAGCCTTGATGATCCTAAGTGCTAGATTTTGTCATTTTTAATTATATTTGTTGTATGTACACCAACCTGTAAGCCAAAGATGTGAGATGTATTTTTTTAGAGAGATGATATTATGATGATGTATTGATGGACATGTTATTGATGCTATATATATATGAGATGCTTATTTATTTGTATTTGTGATGAGGATATTAACGTAGATGATGATGATATAGATGATTGTTTAGATGATAAGTTTATGCTATGTTTATTTGATGTTAATATTAATTATGTTAGTTGAGTTAGACTAGTCTTTCCCATATATGTGATGGTATATGCATAGTTAGTTTCTTAGTTTCATCTTAGCACTTTTTCATATTTTATGATGGTGTATATTTAAAATTAATAAATTGGTCATGTTAGTTTATTTCAGCATTTTTCCATATTTGTGATGGTGTATGCATAAAATAAATTGAGTAAGCTTTGATAGTGTTGGTATGACATTGTTTTTCATCTCAATAGAGAGATCGACATGTGGTTGTAGATGGGAAAATAAAGAGGTAGAATGCTCATGCACTAGTAAAGACCATAATCAAAATAAACAGGCTCAGGAAGATGAGCCTATTTGATGTCTTATATCATCGAACCATTGTGTTTGTTAAAGAAGCATCATGTTCACCTTATGTTAAGTGAGCTTCACACTCCCTTGAAAGAGTATGAGGGAAAAAGGGTAAAATGAGGGGACAATGTTTGGGTAGCATACCATATGAAGTGGGTATGATATTCCCCTATTGTGGGTGACTCTAGAGCTACTATAGGCAAGTCCATGACCTAAATATTTTTTTTGTGTAAGTTGATCAATATGGGAAGCCTACAATGGGATTTTGTATGGGTTAAGGTCGTATAAAGATGATCAATATGAAAAGCCTATTTTATTTATATTTCCCTTTGAGAACAAATCTTGATTTAGCCATTCTTAAAGGGAGTCGTCTAATTTTTTATTTTTAAGTTTAAATATCTACCCTTCAAGGGAGAAATCTATTGATAGTAGAAAAGGGAAGTTACGTAGTTATCCTTTAAGGGAGCAGTCTACGTTGAGAAGCATGACCTGAGAGTTTATAACCTGTCACATATCCCATTTTTTTGTGCTTTTAGTCATGGACAAGACTATAGAGACTTAAGAGTTTTCCACTTTGAGGGCAACACCATACCACTGCGTAAGTTAACTAAGTGTATAAGAGTAAGGGTGAATATAAAGGGAATTGAATGTAATAGGGATGATCAAAGGATGAACTCAAGTTAAACATGAGGTGAAGTGATGCTTGGTTAACAAAAGAATGGTCAAAGGTGTAAGTTATTTAAAAGCTTAGGTTCTAGCCTTCCTTTGAGACAAGACAAGTGATAAGTTCCTAAGCCATACTTGTGAGTTATGATATAGGGTCCAAGACAATTAGGAGAAAACTTACCTCATTTGATTTTCTCCATGTTCATCACATGTTGATTTTATTTTAAGATGATATCTCCAATATTAAAATATTGATCTTTGAGATTTTTGTTATAAGTGCATTTGATACGCTCTTTATAGATTTGGAGGTGGTTGAGGGTTATGAGATGATGCTCATCAATGAATTCAAGTTGAGCTAAACATTCTTGGAAAAAGTCATCATTAGTAAGGATATCTCTGAGAGAAATGTGAAGAGAAGGAATTTAGACATTAAGAGGCAAAATAGCCTCTATCTCATAGACTAAGGAAAAAGGGGTAGCACTTGTAGGGGTTTGAATGCTAGTGCAGTAATCCCATAAAGCAAAGGGAATATGCATGTGTCAATCATTGCTTGTATCATTGAATACCTTCATGAGAATTTTGGTCAATGTTTTGTTAGAAGATTTTACATGTCCATTTTCTTGTGGATAGTATGGTGATGAGAAGCTTAATTTGATTCCAAAAGTATCATAGAGACATTGAATAGTCTTATTTCTAAAATATTTGTCATTATCTATTATAATTTTATGAGGGAAAACAAAATGATATATGATGTGATGGATGATGAAGTCAAAATTTTTGTTAGGTTTAGTGGAGATGAGAGGAATGGCCTCGACCCACTTGGTGAAATATTCAGTGGCAATAATGATAGAGTGATGATAGAGGGAAGAATGAGGGTTAATCTCCTTGATGAAATCTAAGCCCCATTACGAGAAGGGCCAAAAGTCTTTGGTGACTTGTAATGCATGACTTAGAACATGAAGGAGGTTAGCATGTTGTTGACATTTGATGCAACATTGAACATAATTAGCATAGCCTTGATGAAGTATGGGCCAATAATAGCCAAGTCAAAGGATACACTTGGTAATTGTGTGACCATTGAAATGTTCACCACAAATCCCATCATGGACTTCTTTAATAGCAAAGGGAGTCTCAGTACTAGTGAGACATCTAAGGAGAAAACCATCAAAACCTCTCTTGTAGAGAAGTCCCCCTAGCATAGTGTAATGAGTGACATATTTTATGAAGGCATGTCTCCATTTATTGGAAAGATCAAAAGGGGTAATAGAAAAGGAAAGGTAATCAGTGAGCTGCTTGTACCATAAGTCATGTGGATTAGAGGTTACATTTCAGATAAAGAGGATTTTAGTTGATACATATGAGGGTAATGTTAAGTGATGAAAGGTGACATAGATTCTTGAGGAGGATGAAGAGGGTATGTGTGAACAAAGTGAAGCCATTATGTCAAAAAAAAATTTTGTTGATCAAAGAATAGTTTATAAGAGATAAGAGTCAAATGATTCTAAGAGCATATCTACACAATGTTTATACCATTGCAAAATTTCATTTTTGAATAGGTAAGAACCATTAACCTGGGTAACCACGAGCTGATAATCACCAAAAATGGTCATGGATTTGATACCCAAGGAGAGAGTTATTTGAAGTCCTAAGATCAAAGCCTCATATTCAATCATATTGTTAGTGCATTCAAAATCTAATTTAAATGACAAAGGAGTAGGATCTCCATCTAGAGGAATAAGAATGAGCCCCATACCCCCATTGTGTTGACATTTAGACCCATAGAAGAACATCATCATTTGATAGGAGGTGTCATCGGTGGAGAGTGTTGTGATGGATTCGTTAGGGAATTCAAGGTTTGAAGTTTGATTTTCAAGTAAAGGAGTAGTAGCTAACTATTAAATGATTGTTTTCCTCTTAATAGACTTTTGATGAATGAATTCTAAGTCAAATTTTGCAAGAAGCATGAGCCACCAAGATACACATTGGCTATGATATGGTTTGGAATTCATATATTTGAGGGGATCAGTATGGGTGACCACATAAGTTTTGTGATTTAAGAGATAATGGCAAAGTTTAGAGGTGGAAAATACCAATTCAAGGAAAAGTTTTTTAGTATGGGTATACCGAGTCTCATAATCAATAAGTGTGAAACTTATGTAGTAAACCACCTACTCTCAATGTTGGTCATCTTGATGTGCAATCATTACACCTAGAGAATATTCTATTACAGGGATGTATAGGTAGAAAGGTGGTTGATTTTCCTTAGGTGGAATAAAAACTGATGGGGAAAGGAGATATTGTTTAAGTTCATCAAAAGCTTCTTGGAAATATATATTCCAATGGAAGGAGACATCCTTTTTGAGGAGATGGTGGACGGGTTGGCAATGATCTAACAACTAAGAAATGAATCGATGGATTAACTAAAGTTTGCCTTGTAAGCTATGGAGTTGTTTGATATTAGTAGGTGGAGGCATCTCTATGATTGTTCTAATGTTAGTAGGATCAACCTCAATACCATGGAGAGAAATGATAAAACCTAAGAGCTTACCAAAAATGATACCAAAGACACATTTATTTAGGTTTAATCAAACATTATATTAGAGGAGATGAAAAAATATAATTTCAAGAATTATCAAGTGATCTTAGTGAAGTGTAGACTTCCCTAGTAAGTCATCCACGTAATATTTCATAATTTTGTGTATGAGATCATATAAAATGTAAGTTATGAAACATTGATAAGTAGCACCAGCATTATTTAAACCAAAAGGCATGACTTGATAACAAAAGGTCCCCCATGGAGTAATGAAGGTTGTCTTATGTTGATCCTCAAAAGAAACCAAGATTTGATTATATGTAGAGAATCCATCCATAAGTGATAACATCTCATGGATGGTTTTCATATCAACAAGTTGGTCAATACTTGGTAATGGGAAATCATCTTTTGGACAAGCAAGGTTTAAGTCATGATAGTTGGTACAAATATGGATTCCCTCAATTGCTTTTGTGATAGGAATAATATTGGAAATCAATTGTGGGTAGTCGATGGGTTAGGGGGGCCCATAAGGGATGAACATCCTAATGTGAGCATCATAATTTGGATGCATGTGAAGCTTTCCATACTCTTGTGGTGCATAGAACATGTCTAGAATCAAAAAAGTGATATTCTTTAAGTGACAAACATTGAAAATTTTCCTCCATGGGATCTTTTTCAGGAATTTACATTGTTGGTATTTATATAACCATGAGAGTGGAGCTTGTAGATGCTTCAAAAGTATCATGTGAGGAATATGATGTCTTGAATGGAATTAAAACATCATTGGGACTATAATTCATGTTGCATGTTTTAAATAGAGGTGGGTTAGTGAGTATAACATGCACTTATCCATCATGTTCAAACTTGACATAACGATGCAAAGTTGCGGGTAAACATGCCATGGAAAGGTTGCCCAAGCAAGATATTATATTGGAACTCTCCTTCCACAATATATAAGATCTCAAGAATAGTGTAGGGACCTACACAAATATATAAGACAATAGTGCCCACTATATTAGCTATAGTATCATTAAAGGAGTGGAGTACCGTGTTGGTTTAAGACATGCAATTATTAGGAAGGGATAGCTATTTGTAGGCATGGATGGAAATAATATTAATACTATCTCCACCATTGATCATGACTCTCTTGACACAAGTTTTATCAATATAAGTGGTAATAAAAAGGGTAGAATACTGATCTTCAAGGTGTTGAAGTGGAATTTTTGAATCACTAAAAGAAATATTGGAGATGGAATTAAGTGAGTTGACCAAAGATATGAGAGATTTAGGATCATTAGGTTATACTTCAATAGATTGCAAGGAACTAATCAAATCTTGATGGTGCTAGGATGAGTTCTGGATTAACTCATACAAAGACATTTTCATGAGAGTTTGGTGAAGTTGTTTCACCATTGAGCTTTGAATAACATCTGAATATGTTATTTTAGGAATGTCTAAGATATAAATCTTAGGATTAGGAGAAGGAGTGTCTTTAGAAAAGGGGTGATCCCAAGGAATCATAAGTTTTTCCTTTCCTTTATCTTTTTGGTTTTGTGACCATGTGGCCACATTAACTATGTTGATCTAAAATGTAGGTAAAGGAGGTAGTAAAGGGGTTATGACCACACCCTTGGGTTTGAATTTAGGTGGAATAGTAGGAGGCATTATGGATGCCAAATGTGTAATAACATGAAGTTTAACATGTGTATAATTAAAGAGAGTGTCAACATCAAAGTTTTATCAAATAATCAATGTGAGAGCTTTACAACTCTCAATATCATGTTTAGGTGAGTGATGATATAAACACAATTGTGTATCATCAAATCAAGATGGCTTAATTCCAAGAGGACTATAAGGCTTAATGGGAGGAAGAGTTATTATAGAAGATTGAAATAACTGACATAGGAAAAATCTCTAAGAGCCTATGGGTGGGCTTGCACTTATTGTACTAATAGAAGTGGACACCTTCTATTGTTTAGGATTCATAGGGGTGATTTTACATGGTGCCTTGTTTGATAAAGTTACATGTTTTACTGACACTTTCTTGGTGTTTGGTATCATGGTTTCAAATTTAAAAGGTCTGTAAAGTGACAAAGGTAATAGTGGAGGTAACTTAACCTTTTGGTTTGCTATAGTTGGTGATACTCCAACTAAAGTGGAGGGTTATGGTCCCTAAAATGGATGTTAAAGTTAAGGGTTAAAGGGAAAAGGATCTAGGGAGCTTAACCTTTTCTATATCTTAGGCCATGAAAATCTAACATGTGGTTGAGGAGTTAAATCTAATTTCACTTGTGGATGAATTAGATTAGAGATGGGGCATACACCTAAAGGCTTGATCTAATTTAATGTGGTAGATGCCTGTGCAGGTGAGGATTTTGACATAGATGGATGAACTTTTAGTGATTTTAGTGGAGAAACTCTAACTTTATCAAAGACTTTTGGGTATATTATAATGAGAGGATTGGCGATAAAGGTCTACATATGTTGTGTTGGATATAGAGTTTTAATCCAGTCCTAAAATTCCACATGATCTAGCTTTTTGGAGTCAAGAGATTCTAAACTTTTCATGAACCATGAGAAGGGCTTAGATGTAGTTGGCATAGGCCTTATAGTTGTGTCTTTAGAAGGTTGAAGTGTTTAGAAAAGAGGGAAATTATTTGTTTATGATACTTCAGGCCAAAGACGATAAAGAACCGTAATGGGGTCCTTTTTGATAGAGATGGGAGAAGAGACATGGTCTACCATTGGTGGAGGAGAGGTAGGCAAAGAAGGTTCATTAAAAGGGTAAAGCATAGGTATTATGGCTCCCTTAATATGTGGGTGAGGCATAGGTAAATTATGGTCCTCCATAGGTAAAATAAGGAGTAAAAGTGGTACAACTGGAGTAGGCACAATATGTCTCTCCTGTAATATAGGAATGGATAAAACTGACTCTTCTAGGTGCAAAGGTGGAGTGGTTGGGGTACTATTCTCTATGGGTGGAGGAGAGGTAGGTGAAGAAGGTTCCTCAAGATGGTATAATACATGAATGATGTTCCCTTCAACATGTGGTTAAGGAATGGGTAGGGTGTGGTCTTTAAGTGGTAAGAGGATAGGTAATATTGGTGCAAAAGGAATTGGCATTATAGGTTCCTCTGGTGGAAAAATAAGTGGTAGAGGAGGCTCTTCCTCATGATGGAGTGGAATAGGTGAAATAGACTCTTATACCTGAAGAGGAAGAATAGGCAAAACAAATGCTACTAACTATGGGAGATAAGTTGATAAAATGGGTGTCTCTTATTCAAGGGGAGGTTGAACTAGAGGTAAAGGAGAAACCATATTAACTGTATGGATATTATGATATCCTAAATTAGTTGTGGTTTGAACAATATTTTGATTGGGTGAATGGTTAGGAAAAGGGTGTTTAAACACATCCATACTTTGATTAGGGGGTGCATTAGGATTATCCAAGATGAGATCACCCCTATCAAGCATGTCTTAAGCAATGTTCTTGAGTGTCTTATATCTATTATAATTATGGCCTTTAACTCGATGGTAGTCACAAAACTCATCTTATTTATACCAAGTTAGAATAGGATGGGAGGGGTCAAGCTGTATAAGAGGTTTGATTTGAGGAAGGGTTATGACACCTTGTAATATTTTTTTCCAAAATAGATGTATATGACTCCCCAATGAGAGTGTATTATCTTTGTTCATACCCTTGTTGGAATTTTTTGGTCAGATTTTTAGAAGTTGAGGAATGGTTTTGGTTTGTGGTTATGGTTGTGGAAGAATCTAACTTAATGACCACCATGTTGGCAGAACCTTTAGATTTTTGGTTAGAAGAAGTTTTAGAGGAGGATGAGTCATTTGATTTGGAATTGTGGTTTTTACTATGTAACTTGACTTTGCCTTAATTTATAGCATGAATCTTGAGTTTTTGTGCCAATTTTAAAGCCTCATAAAATGTGTGCAAAGTTTGTACCTAGAGTATGGATGAGATGTGCTTAGCGCATGCCCTTGAGAAGAGATCAATAAGCTCAAGTTGGGGTAAGGAGAAGGAAATTTGATTAATCAAGCCTCTACAGTGAGCAACAAAATATGTGATAGATTCGTCATCAAATTGTCTAATAGAATAAAGGTTTATTATAGAAACCTTTTCAAAAATGTTAATAGAGAAGTGGTCTAAGAATATTTGTGTGAGTTGGGTAAATGAGAAAATGGAGTGTTGAGGTATAGAGCTATACCAATCCAAGGCAGCACCTAAAAGACACATAGGGAAAGTGCAAAGTGGTAATGCATCATTATGGCCTATTAAATAACAAGCATGTCTAAATACTCACAAGTGCTATTGTGGGTCCTCTTTACTCTAGAAATGAGTAAATTTATGGAGTTCTAATTGGATTGGATAAGGGTGAATAGTCCTAGAAGGATGGATAGGTTCATAAGATATCACATTCGTTAAACTAGAAATGGATGTCTCTAGATTAGACATCTTGTCCATCAACATCTTAATGATGTCTAGAGGGGGATTAGTTTAGGGGATACATCCTAAATTATAGGGAACCTAATAAGAAGTAGAGGGATCATATGACATAGCTTTCTGAGGTTGTGTTGGGGTAACATAAGGATAATGAGTCATAGGCTGGGGTGGAAAGGAAAGGGGCTTCTCCCATTAGGTTAGAGACTAAACTTTGGTTGGTTGATGTTATTATAGGTTAGGTCACTAGCATGGTTATACTGGATGAAGAATGAGTCATAACAAGAGTAAGTATAGCCACGAGGGTAGATGGAATAGGTACCACTAAATTCTAAAATGGGGTAAGACTTGACGGAACTAGTTGTGGTTGTGAAAGTAGGGAAGTCACAGTAGGGTTTAGGTGGGATTGGGTAGTTGGAGATGCTACACTTTGGACATTGTTTATAGTTGGGTTACTCATCAAAGTGGTGGTTTGGGTAACCATGGGTAAAATAGTGGAGGTGACTAAAATTAAATTTGTCTCCATTAGAGAGGTTGGCATACCATAGATTAGGTCACCTGAAGAATTATGGGTTTGGATCATAGTAAGGTAATGCTGAAGGGCTGCCACATTATGATCAAGAAATTTAGAAAAATCTTGATTTCCCTCAGGTACAATGGGAATTTGGTTGGGGCTAGGAGTATGCTCTGTATCTGAAGTATACTTCATGATAGAATTAGAAGTGAGAGGGGAAGGTGGAAGTGGTTATTGGCAAGAATTTTAGCTTGAGCTCACATCAATACCATGCAAAAGGAAGTATAAATAGTCTTACTACCCTATATTAGAGATATAATAAATAAAAACTAGTTTTGAGTGCAGGTAAGTGGGTTATTTCAACTTGTTATTTTGAGTAGATGAAAATTACACAGTCACTGACATCGTTCGCTTGATCAATGTTAGTAAAAACATTTACCAACTTCTGTGGGTTAACCAATGTTGGTAGGTAAAAATCTACCAATGCTAGTAGAGTTAACTGATGTTGGTCACTGTGATATCCTGAGAGATGGAAAAATTGATGTTTTAGAAAACTAGAAGTTGAAACTAGGTAAAATGGTTGATGTAAGAGGTCTATGTAAGAAGGAAGAACACTTAGAAAACTTGAGATAATAGGTTATATAAATTTAGTATTAGAAATAGTATTGAATTTTTGAATCAACAGATAAATGTCCTTACTAGATCAAAAATATAGAAGTCAACAAAAAAGTAGAAAAAGAACATACAACTAGCAACTATTAAGTCCTAGAGATTAATTTTTAGTCTTGTATTGGCTTATACCTTAATCAAATAGTAAGAAGAGAATTTGGTTATTTAAGGTACTAGAAAGAAATCTAGATTTGGTTTTAGGTTAGTTTTAGTACTCAAGAAGAAATCTATGTTAGACCAGGTACATGGCTTATTATAGGATCTTTCTCTCTACACTTCATGGACCTGGAGCTGAGCCAGGCTACTTAGCCAATATATACCTTTTTTATAGAGTTTGTACTTTGCCATAGAATGGAGTGTATTCTCCCCTTGGTGGTGAAATATAAGTAGGATAGTTAGATAGTTCATAATGCTTGTAACTAACTAGGTGAGTTAATATGCAACAAGCAAATAATGATATGCAATAAGTTTTAAACCCAAATCTGAAATGTTTAGATTCAAATGAAAGCAAAGATGAAATAGGAATAGAGAACGAACTTCACTATCCTAATGTACATGCAAGAAATAAATAAAGAAGAGATTATTTTTAACTTGTAAGGAAAGAAATGATTAATTGTTTTTAAAGGCAAAGAGAAAAGAAGAAAAAAAATTAGTTTGGTGCTTTTAAATAGAAAATAAAATGTTGAATTTTTTGTTTTAAGAGAGAAGAGAAGAGGAAAGTGAAAGAAATGAAATTTACACTATAATGTACCTATATGAATAATTAAAATAAGAAATGAGCCCAAGGAAAAATCCAGGGTCCCATTAGACATGCCAAAAATGTTTCACTAAATTTTGTCTATTTCAAGTCTAAAGGAAAATAGAAAAGAATGATAGGGATACATGATTAGAATGAACCCAGATTAGTTTGCACATTGTATCCATACATTACGAGCACTCCTCTTTAGATGGGGAGGACTATCTACAAGTAAGAACTCACTACCACAAGATATTTGTTAGTAGATAAATGAGTGGGCTGCCAAGCTACGTGCTTGTTCTAAAAAGTGTGAAACTTCCTTAGAGATGATAGTCCACTTTTGAGAGATAAAAGAGAAATAAATAATTAAAAGAGAGATAATATTACCATTATTCACACCCTGAGTGTAGCAGAGAGTAACAGGGTGTAGATGGTGTATTTTGTTTGTATTTTAGAAGTTGTTTGGGTAGGTTTTAGAAAGCTCAGGGAATCCATAGTTGTTAACATCGGTATGGGAGTGACCAATATTAGTTATAATACTAAGGTTGATGATGAAGGTGATCGATGTCAGTTAGGCTACTGAGGTCAGTGGTGAAGGTGACTAATGTTGGTTAGGTTGCCGAGGTCGATAGTGGCAATAATTGGCTAAGAGCTTGTAGAAGGCTTTTTCAGATCTAGGAAATGGTTTTGATCAGGTTTAAGAGGTTTGAGAGAGTTATGAGAGAGAGAAAGTATGGTTTGGGTGGATCTGATCTGAGGTTTGGTGTTTCAGGGCAAGGGGGAAACAAGCAAGGAAACTTTGTAACTCTCTCACAGGGGTTCAGTCAAGAGTGTATAAAGCAATGAATAGTAGATATGAAATGGTAGTAATGTAAATGATTAAAAGACCTAAAAAATAAGTGATTGTACTTATATTTAGTGGTGATTGAAGGATAAGTACTATATTGATGGCTCTTATCATGTATTCTAAACTTATGCCTTGAACAAAGAGAACAAGCAGGTGTTGTTGGTCTACAATAGCTTGGTTCTTGATCATGATTGACTTATGCAAGATAATGGTAAGCCATAATATCAAAATTTTAATGTTGAGAGCTTGAATATGAGTAAAAATGAATTTTCTTGATTTATGTTGACCTAAACTTTAGGTTGGATTTGGGCTTATATCACTGACATCGGTGATCCCACGGATGTCGACCATGGGTTAACCAATGTCGATGGCCATAAAATAGGTAAAGCTTGCTATTTTGGCCTATTTTATATTAATCTTCATGATAGGTGTGGCACCTAGTATAAAATGGTAAATATAAGAGATTAAGAAGGGGGTAGTTGATTAGGAATTTATTTTTGGAGTGATAATAAATCTTGGGTAGTTAGGATGAGGGGACCAGGTCTTGAGGTGACTCATTAGATGAGAATTAGTCATAGGGCAAGATGGATAGGTATGGTGGAAAAGGTGGATTTTAATTAACTTAATTAATTATTTTAAATTAATTAAATATGTGAGGGATAAAATCATGGGTTAGGGAAACTAATTGTTATTATTGAAAAATGGGCTTAAGGGGGGTGTCAACACAGGGAGTTACACATGTGTGTGTGACGTAATTTTTATGTCTACATGTGGATCATAATTTGGGTTCATATAAAGCTTTCCATACTCTTGTGGAGTATATAACATGTCAAGTGTCAACAAAAAATAATCTCTAAGTGAAAAACAATTAAAAGTTTCCTCCATGGGATCCTTGTCAAGAATTTGTGTTGTTGGTATCTGTGTAACCAAGGTTGTGGAACTTATGGATAATTCAAAAGTATCATGTGTAAAAGATGATGTATTTAATGGAATGAGAACATCATTAGGACTATAAGTCATGTTTCATGTTTTAAATAGAGGTGGGTTAGTGGGTATAAATGCACTTGTCCATCATGCTCAAACTTGACACAATGATGCAAAGTTGTGGGTACACATGCCATAACACATATCCAAGGTCATCCAAGTAGTATGTTATAATATAAATATCCTTATACCACATGTAAGAGTTAAATAATAGTGTGGGGACCTATATTGATATGTAAAAAAAAAGTGCCCACTATATTAGTTGTGGTATCATTAAAGGAGTAATGTACCATGTCAGTTTGAGACATGCAATCATTAGGAAGAGCTAGTTGTTTGTAGGCATGGGTGGAAATAATATTAATAATAGATCCCCCATCGATCATGACTCTCTTGACATGAGTTTGATCAATAAATGTGGTAATAAAAAGGGTAGAATCCTAATCTTCAAGGTGTTGAAGCAGAATTTATAAATTACTAAAAGAAATTAGGGAGATGGAATTAAGAGAGCTGACCAAAGTTGTAAGAGGTTGGGGATCATCATGTTGTACCTCAACCACTTTAAAGTGGCTAATTAAAGCTTAATGGTGTTGGGGCAAGTTTTGGATTAACTCATACAAGGACATTTTCATAGGAGTTTGGTGAAGTTGTTTCACCATTGAGCTTTGAATAACATCTAAAGATGTTGATTTTGGGACACCTAAAATGGAAATCTTGGGATTCAAAGGAGTGTATTTGAAAAAGGGATGAGCCCAAATAGTAGTGAATTTTTATTTATCTTTATCCTTTTGGTTTTTTGACCATGTGGCCACATTAACTGTGTTGATCTAAAATATAGGTGAACAAGGTGGAAAAGGAGTTATGACCACATATTTGGGTTTGAATTTAGGTGGAACAGTAGGAGGCATTGTGGATGCCATAAGTGGAATAATAAGAAGGTTAATGAGAGTATCAACAAAGAGAGCAGTAACATCAAAATGTTGTTGCATAACTACTATGAGTGATTTACAACTCTCAGTATCATGTCCAAGTAAATAATGATATAGACACACTTGTGTATCATTAAACCAAGATGGCTTCATTCCAAAAGGACTATAAGGCTTAATGGGAGGAATATTTATTATGGAAGATTTAAATAATTGATGTAATAAATATCTATGAGAGCATATAGATGGGCTTATACTTGTTTTAGTAATAGGAGTATACACCTTCTTTTGTTTAGGAGTCACAGGGCTGATTTTATGTTTTGCCTTGTTTGGTGGCAGTGGAGTTACATGTTTTTTTTACACTTTCTTAGTGTTAGGTAATATGGTGTTAGATGTGAAAGGCCTACTAGATAGAAAAGGTAGTAGTGGAGGTAACTTAGCCTTTTATTTTTCTTGGATTGGTGAGACTCTAACTAAAGTAAAGGGGTGTGGTCCCATAATTGATGTTAAAGCTGAGGGTTAAAGAGGGAAGGATCAATGAGATCTAGGAAGCTTAACATTTTTTTGTAGTTCAGGCTAAAAAACTCCAACTTGTGGTTGGAGAGTTAGATCTAATTTCACCTATGGATGAATTATATTAGATACGGGGCATATTGCTTAAGACCCAATCTGCTTTAATGTGGTAGATGCTTGTGAGGGTGAGGGTTTTAATATAGATAGATGAGATTTTAGTGAAGAAGCTCTAACTTTGTCAAAGACCTTTGGGTAAAGGTTAGTAAGATGGTTGGTAGTAAAATTTGACACTTATTTTGTTGGTTAGGGAGTTTTAAGTTGGTCTGAAAATTCTGTGTGATCTAGCTTCATGGAGTCAAGAAATTCTAGAATTTTCACCAACTGTGAGAATGTTTTAGATGAATTTGATATAGGTCTTACCATTGCATCTTTAGAAGGCTATGGTGTTTGAGAAAGAGGAAAATTTCTGGTCTCTACTACTATGGGCCAAAGATAAGAAAGAGTTGTAACAAGGTCTTCGACAATAGAGACAGGAGAAGAGGCATGGTCTTCTATGAGTGGAGGAAAGGTAGGAAAAGAAGGTTCCTCAAGGGGGTAGATCATAGGTATAATTTTTCCCTTAACATATGGGTGAGAAATAGGTAAAGTATGATCCTCCATAGGTAAAATAAGTGGTAAAAGTGGTATAATTAGAGTAGGCACAATATATCTCTCATCTAATCTAGGAATAGATAAGATTGACTCTTCTAGTTGTAAAGGCAGAGTGGATGGGGGTATTACTCCCTATCAATGGAGGAAATGTAGGTGAAGAGGGTTCCTCACGAGGGTATAACACATGAACTATGTTCCCCTCAACATTTGGTTATGGAATGGGTAGGGCATGGTATTCAAGTGGTAAGAGGATAGGTAACATTAGTGTAAGAGGAACTAGAAATATTGGCTCCTTCGATGGCAAAAGGAGTGGTAAGGGAGGATCTTATTCATGCAAGAGTGGAACATGTGAAATAGACTCTTCTACCTAGGGAGGAAGAGTGGGTAAAATAAATTCCACTGACTATGGGGGAGGAGTCGATAAAATGGGTGCCTCTTATTGAGGGGGAGGTTGAACTAGAGGTAAAGGAAAGACCATATTAGCTATATGGATATTATGATCACATGAGTTAGTCATGGTCTGAACAATATTTTGATTGGGTGAATGGTTAGGAAAAGGTTGTTTGAACATGTCCATATTTTTATTAGTGGGTACATTAGGATTATCCAAGATGAGATCATCCCTATCAATCATGTCCTAAAAAATGTTCTTAAATGTCTTACAGTTATTAAAATTGTGGACTTTAACTTGATGGTAACCAAAAAACTCATCCTCCTTTTACCATTGGAATAGGATGGGAGGGGTCAAACTGTATAGGAGGTTTGATTTGAGGAAGGGTTATGACACCTTGTTGTAATACTTTTTTCCAAAATGGATGTATATGATTCCCCAATGGGAGTGTATTGTCTTTTTTCATACCATTATTGGATTGTTTGGTTAGATTTTAGGAAGTTGAGGAATTAGATTGGTTTGTGGTTGTAAAAGAAGCTAACTTAATGACCACCACATTGGTGGAGACTTTATATTTTTGGTTAGAATGAGAATTTTTAGAAGAAGAGGAGTCATTAGATTTGGAATTGGATTTCTTACTACACAACTTGACTCTGCCTTCATCTGTAGTCTAAATCTCAAGTATTTTAACCATTATAAAGGCCTCATCAAATGTGCAAAAATTTTGTATATGGAGTGTGAATGAAATGTGCTTAACACATACCCTTGAGAATAGATCAATAAGCTCAGGTTTGGGGTAAAGATAAAGAGAGTTGATTGATCAAGCCTCTCTAGTGAGTGATAAAATCTATGATAGACTCATCATCAAATTATCTAATAGAATAAAGGTCTATAATAGAAAAGTTTTTAGAAATGTTAATATAAAAATGGTCTAGGAATACTTGTGCAAGTTGGATAAATGAGAAAAGGGAGTGTTGACTTATAGAGCTATAACCAATCCAAGGTAGCACTTGAAAGAGAACATAGAGAAAGTGTGAAGTAGTAACGCATCATTATGCCCTATTATATAACAAACATGTCTAAATGCTCAAAAAATGCTATTGTGGGTCCCTCTTTACTATGAAAATGAGTAAATTTGGGGAGTTTTCATTATCTTTTATAAGGGTTAATAGGCACATAAGGATGTATGGGTTCATTGCATATTTGATCATAAGATAACACATTCTTTGAACCAAAAATGGATGTCTCTAGATTAGACATCTTATCCATCAACATCTTAATGACATCTGGAGGGTGATTAGTTTGGGAGATACCCCTTAAGTTATAGGGAACCTGATAGGAAGTAGAGGGAGTGTATGACATAGCTTTTTAAGGTTGTGTTGGGAGCAACATAAGGATGATTAGTCATAGGCTGGGGGGAAAAAAGAAAAGGGGATTATCCTATTGGGTTAGAGACTATGCTTTGGTTAGATGTTGTTATTATAGGTTAGGTTATTGGCATGGTTAGAATGGATGAAGGGTGAGTCATAAATCAGGTAATTATAGGTGTGAGAGTGGATGGAATAGGTACCACTAAATTTTGAAATGGGGTGAGACTTGATTGAACTGCTTGTGGGTATGAAAGTTGGGAAGTCACACTAGGGTTTAGGTGGGATTGGGTAGTTGGTGATGCTAAATTTTGGACATTATTTATGGTTGGGTTACTTGTCAAAGTGGTGGTTTGAGTAACCATGGGGAAAATAGTAGAAACAACTCAAACTAAAATTGTTCCATTAGAGAGGTTGGCATATCATAGATTGGGTCACCCAAAGAATTATGAGTTTAGTTCATGGCAAGGTAATGCTAAAGGGGATGCCATATTATGATTAAAAAAATTAGAAAAATCTTGATCTCCTTAAGGCACATTGGGAATTTGGTTGGGGCTAGGAGTATGATCTTTATCTAAAGTATGCTCCATGATAGAATCAATAACAAGAGGAGAAGGTGGAAGTGGTTGTCAACTTGCATAATCGACAAGAATTTTGTCTTGATCTCACATCAATACCATGCAAGAAGAAGTATAAATAATCTTACTACTCTGTATTAGTGATAGAACAAGGAAAAACTAGGTTTGGGTGTAGGTAAGTGGGTTATTTTAGCTTTATTTTTTGAGCAAATTAAGATTACACAGTCACTAATGTCGACCAATTAACTGATGTTGATAGTAAAAGTTTGTCGATGTGGATGGGATTAACCAATGTTGATAGTTAAAGTTTGTTGATGTCAATTTAGTTAACTAATGTTGGTCACTATGATATCCTAGGGAGATGGAAAATCCAATGTTTTAAAAACTCAAAGGTAGAATCTAGGTAAAATAGAGGATAAAAGAGGTATGTGTAAGAAGGAAGAACACCCAAAAAACTTGATATAATAGGTTATACAAACTGAGTATTACAAATAGTGTTAATTTTTGAATCAATGAAAAAAATGTCCTTACCAACTCCAAAATATATAAGGTAATAAAAAAGCAAAAAAAGAACATATAACCACTTAATTATTAACTCCTAGAGATTAATTTTAGTCTCATGTTGGATTATTCCTTAATTAGATAGTGAGAATAGAATTTGGTTAATGAAGGTATTAGAAAGCAATCTCAAGCTAGTTTTAGGTTAGTTTTAGTGCTCAAGAGGAAATCTAAGTTAGACCAGGTACATGACTTGTTATAGGAGCTTGTTCCCTGCACTTCATAGACTTGAAAGCCAAGCTAGGCCTCTTAGCCAAAATATACCTTATGCCTAGAGTTTATACTCTACCAAAAAATGGAGTGGGTTCTCCCCTTAGTGGTGAAATCTAAGTAGGATAGCTGGGTAGGGTAAGGTAAATCCAGCTAGGTGATGAAATATTGATGGGCCTTGTCTTAGGTCAGTTTAGATTATTTTTTTGTGTGAGTGTGATCTGGTTATGTAACATAGGTGCACTATAATTAATTTATAATTTCTTGTAATTAACTAGGTAAGCTAATATGTAGCAAGTAAATAATGAAGTGTAGTAAGTTTTAAAACCCAAATCTGACATGTTTAGATTCAAATGAAAATAAGGATGAAATAGGAGTAGAGAATAAAATTCACTATCCTATGTGTAATGAAAGAAAGAGATAAAGAAGTGATTATTTTTTAACTTGTAATAAAAATGATAAATTGCTTTTAGAGGAAAAGAGAAAAATAAGAGTGACAAGTAATAATAAATATCAGTTTATTGCCTTTAAAATAAAAAATAAATGTTGAATTTTTAGGTTTGAGGGAGAAAAGAAGGAGAAAGTGTAGGAAATGAAATTTTCACTATAATGCACCTATATGAATGCTTTAAACAAGAAATGAACCTAAGGAAAACTCTAGGGTCCCATTAGGCATGCTAGAAATATTTCACTAAAATTTGTCTATTCCAAGTCTAAAGGAAAATAGAAAAGCAAGATAGGGGTAAGTGACTAGAATTAACCTAGATTGGTTTGTGTAATGTATCCAAATGTTTTGATCACCCCTCTTTGGCTATGGAGTGCTACTTGCAAGTAAGAAAAATACTACCAAAAAATGTCTATTAGTAGATATATGAGTGGGCTGCCAAGCTATGCACTTATAGGAAGTGTCAAACTCTTTAGAGATGATAATCCACTTTTAAAGAGACAAAAAGAGTAATAAATAACCAAAAATGAGGTAAAGGGAGAGTAAAAGAGAGATAATGTTACCAATATTCTCAACTTGAGTGTAGCAAAACAAATAGAGTGTAGGTGATATATTCAATTATATTTTGGAAGTTGTTTGGGTAAGTCTTTAGAAGGGGTTACTAGAAATCCATAGTTGTCAACATCGATTAGGCTATCAAGGTTAGTTAGCAAGTGACTGATATCGGTTAGGCTTACTGATGTCGGTGAGGAAATGC